>QLTV01004459.1:722880-734190 GCA_003457575.1 Thermophis baileyi
ATGTAGTCCATGCCATGTAGTCCATGGCATGTGATCATAACTGTGTACTCTTATTGGTCATTGAAGTATGCCTGGGGGGCGGGAGTAAAGGAAGTCACTTTCAAGCTCTCTACCGAGAAAGCATGCCTGAAGGAGATGGGAGCGTTAATCCTTTTTTACAATATTCGTGATGGTTCCAGATTATGACTGTAGATTCAGAAGAACTTCTACATAACCGTGAGTGTTGTCAGAGGATGCCTGAAGAATAAAATATAATCTGATTGAATGTACCATTGTGTCTTGTTAAGCTGCCTGATGATAGCACAACCAATCTACGCAGAACACGTGCCATAGGTTCGCCATCACGGATCTAGTCCAACCCCCTACACCATTTCTGACCGATGGCAGCCCAGTCTCTTCTTGAAAGCCTCCAGGGATGAAGCTCCCACAACTTCTGAAGGCAACTTCTGTTCCATTGGTTGATTGTTCTCACTGTCAGAAAATTTCTCCTTATTTCCAGGTTGAATCTGTCCTTGGTCAGTTTCCATCCATTATTCCTTGTCTGGCCTTCAGGGCCTTGGAAAATAGCTTGACCCCCTCCTCTCTGTGGCAGCCCCTCAAATATTGGAAGACTGCTATCATGTCTCCCCTGGTCCTTCTCTTCACTATCACATGTATCATTCACATGAAGTGTTAGTACTGCTTTATAATGCCTTGGTAAGACCACGCTTGGAATATTGCAACCAGTTTTGGTCACTGCTATACAAAAAAGATGTTGAGACTCTAGAATGAGCAAAGAAGAGCAACAGAGATAATTAGGGGAGTGGAAGCTAAAACATATAAAAGTTGCAGGAACTGGGTATCACTAGAGAAGGACCAGGGGTGACATGATAGCAGTCTTCCAATATTTGAGGGGCTTTCACAGAGAAGAACGGGTTAACCTATTCTCCAAAGCACCAGAGGGCAGGACAAGAAGTAACTGATGGAAGCTTATCAAGGAGAGAAGCAACCTAGAACTAAGGAGAATTTTCTTGACATTTAGAACACTTAATCAGTGGAACGACTTGCCTCCAGAAGTTGTGAATAGCAATAGCAATAGCACTTAGACTTATATACCGCTTTACAGTGCTTTACAGCCCTCTCTAAGCGGTTTACAGAGTCAGCATATTGCCCCCAACAATCTGGGTCCTCATTTTACCCACATCGGAAGGATGGAAGGCTGAGTCAACCTTGAGCCGGTGAGATTTGAACCGCCGAACTGCAGCTAGCAGTCAGCTGAAGTAGCCTGCAGTGCTGCACTCTAACCACTGCGCCACCTCGGCTCTATGCTCCAACAGTGGAAGTTTTTAAGAGGAGATTGGACAACCATTTTTCTGAGATGGTATAGGGTTTCCTGCTTGAGCAGGGGATTGGACTAGAAGGCCTCCAAGGTCCCTTCCAACTCTGTTATTCTGTTATTGTGTTATTATCATTCTGATAAATGCAACTGTAACTGAATCTTCTTCTTCCCCTCCTCCTCCTTCCTTCCACTTTTCCCCGTGTGACAACGCTTGGTTTGATTAATGTTAAATATTGGTTTCTTTATGTATTTGTTTTGACTTACTATGTTCTATGAATCTTTCTCATGTAGTTAGCTAAGCAAATCCTATCAGGACATATCTATGGAGATTGTCAGTCATCCAGGTCATGGTTGTCCCAAAGATGCTTTTTTCAAGAGGCAGCTCTGACTTTCTGGTTTTTCTTTGAAGACGTTATGAGAAGCGAAACGTCTTCAAAGAAAAACCAGAAAGTCCAGTTGCTTCTTGAAAAAGCACCTTTGGGACTATCAGGACATATTCTGAAAATGGATTTAGAAGAAAATGCACACAGGGGAACATGGAATCTCTTGATGGTGAATTAGTAATTTTTTTTTTTTTTTTGGTCATCTACTATATTGAGAACCATCTTGGCTGTGTTCTGTGTTCCTAGACTTCATGTTCCAGGATTTGTTATAATGTGATTCTGGAAGGCCTTGATGTTCTCCTTCTAATGTCCCTGATGATGGAGGAGACTCTAAAACAGACGAGGAAGTGATGATAGCTGGATTTTACACTCAGCCCAAATAAAGGGAATGTCAGGCTAACAATCCTTCTGAAATCTTGGGAGCTGGGCTCATATGGCATTCCTGGCTAAAATAGGATTATGTAACCTTAATTACAGCATCTTGCGTGAATCAGGCTGTGGCATTAAGCCATAAGACAGATAATTTCTTGCAGGATCGCACGTTATATAAAAATTGTTTTTTTCGGTAAACAGGATTTGGGGATTAGTATCTCTACTTCTCAAATACAAGTAGGTTTGCAACAGTTCATTTAGTGACTGCTTGAATGGCACTGAAAAAAGTGACTTATGAACATTTTTCACACTTACGGCCATTGCAGCATCCCCATAGTCACATGATCAAAATTCAGCCACCTGGAAACCGGCTCATATTTATGACGGTTGAAGTATCCCGGGGTCACGTGATCTCCTTTTGCGACCTTCGAACAAGCAAGGTCAATGGGGAAATCCAGATTCCCTTAACAACCGTGTTACTCACTTAACAACTGCAGTGATTCATGTAGCAAAGGTGGCAAGATAGGTTGTAAAATGGGGCACAACTCAATCATGTCTCACTTAGCAACAGAAATGTTGGGCTTAACTGTGGTCGTAAGTCGAGGACTACCTACACTTTGGCCACCTAAGGAGAAGAGAGGACTCCTTGTGAAGAGACCCTGATGTCGGGAAAGATTGAAGGCCAAAGGAGAAGGAGATGGAAGAGGATGAGATGGTTAGATGGTGTCATCGACACAACGAACGTGAATTTGGGCAAAACCAAGAGACAGTGGAGGACCATGGGGGGCTGGTGTGCTATGGTCCATGGGGTCACGAAGAGTCACACATGACTGAACAACAGTTACAGAAAATTCTTCTTCAGAAACTTTGTTTATTACTGTAGGAGAAGGAGTGGCAGAACCTGGGGGCGGACTTAAAAGAGGGATCAGCCTAGAATCCCTACGTAACCACAAGCAGATTAAATCCAACCTCTCTTGAATTCCATGGATCCTGATTTGATTCCAAGTAGGTGATGTTAGTTGAGAAGAATACTGTGTATAGGCTCTTTAGCCCAAAATCAATTTAATTGGATCTGCATGTTCAATCTTTCTTGAGGTACTAATACCACTATTTAAAGCCTTAGCAAGACCACACCTAGAGTACCGCATCCAGTTTTTGTCACCACACTATAAAAAAGATGTTGAGACTCTAGAAAAAGTTCAGAGAAGAGCAACCAGGATGATTAGGGGACTGGAGGCTAAAACATATGAAGAACGGTTACAGGAACTGGGCAAGGCTAGTCTAGTGAAGAGAAGGACCAGGGGGGACATGATAGCAGTCTTCCAATATTTGAGGGGCTGTCACAGAGAGGAAGGGGTCAAGCTATTTTCCAAAGCACTCAAAGGCCAGACAAGGAATAATGGATGGAAACTGATCAGGGAGAGATTCAACCTGGAAATAAGGAGAAATTTTCTGATGGTGAGAACAATCAACCAAAGGAACAGAAGTTGCCTTCAGAAGTTGTGGGAGCTTCATCACTGGAGGCTTTCAAGAAGAGAAAGAATAAAAGAGTTGGAAGAGACCTTGTATGTCAGAAGTGCGGTTCCTCCCGGTTTGCACCAGTTCTATAGAACCGGTAGCAAACCGCTGGTGACGTCACAGAGCCGGTTCTGTTGGTGCCGGTCTGTGAACGCCGCCATCTTTTTTTTTGGATTATTATTTTTTTGGGAAATTTTTTTTGGGGGATTTTTTGCTGATTTTTTTCTTCTGCGCATGTGCAGAAGATGAGTCCCTGGCACTGCGCATGCGCCACCATCTTGTTTTTGGCTTTTTTGGGGGGATTTTTTTTGCAAAATTTCAGCACTGTGCATGCGTGTGCGTGTGGTGTGACCATGCGGCACGTAATGCATGCGCAGCCACATGGCGCGGGAGGAAGCAAACTGGCGGTGAGGTAAGTTAGAACCCACCCCTGTTGTATGTCATCTACTCCATCCACCCACCCAAACAGGAGACCCTACCCCATTTCTGACAGATGGCAGTCCAGTCTCTTCTTGAAAGCTTCCTGGACAGCCATCTGTCAGAAATGGTACAGGGTCTCCTGTTTGAGAAGGGGGTTGGACTAGATGACCTACTAGGTCCCTTCCAACTCTTCTTATTCTATATTAATCACCTTGAACACTATAATCTCAGCAAAATCTGGGATTTTAACTCTTTCCCCATCTGATGTTTGAGGGAGTTCCCCTTCTTCTGGATTCTAAACTGTTTACTTGCTTATTTGGTACGGAAGAAACTTGATTTCAGCAAAGGATGAATTATTAGCTCAGGGGACCTAATTTAGAGTAAGTGGATCTGTCTGACCTTTGGGTGGACAAAGGTGGCATTTAACAACTGGAGGGGGGGGGTGAAGGACACAGTAGGAGACCAATGCTGCAACTTTGGATCTGATAGTTGCGTTGGCTACAGGTGGGGTAGCAAGTTTGCTTTTCTTTATTTCAAAAGGTCAAACTTTTCCCCAGTGGACTCAACCTCTGCAATTTCATGGACATGTAGAGTGAAGATGTATAGTAGCACTTTATAAAGCCTTAGTAAGGCCACACCTGGGATGCTGCACCCAGTTTTGGTCACCACGTTACAAAAAAGATGTTGAGACTTTGGGAAAAAGTGCAGAGAAGAGCAACTGAGATGATTAAAGGCCTGAAGACAAAAACATATGAAGAACGGTTGCACGATTTGGGTTTGGCTAGTCTAGAGAAAAGAAGGACTAGGGGGGACATGACATGATAGCAGTGTTCCGGTATTTGAGGGGCTGCCCCAAAGAGGAGGGGGACAACCTATTTTCCAAAGCACCAGAAGGCAGGACAAGAAAGGATGGATGGATGGATGGATGGATGGATGGATGGATGGATGGATGGATGGATGGATGGATGGATGGATGGAGGAAGGAAGGAAGGAAGGAAGGAAGGAAGGAAGGAAGGAAGGAAGGAAGGAAGGAGTGAGTATTGCAGTATTTGAGGGGCTGTCACAAAGAATGGGGGTCAATTTATTCTCCAAAGCACCAGAAGGCAGGACAAGAAACAATGGATGGAAACTAATCAAAGAGAGAAGCAATTTGGAATTAGGGAGAAACTTCCTAACAGCGAGGACAATCAACCAGTGGAACAGGTTGCCTCCAGAGGTTGTGGGTGCTTCATCACTGGAAGTTTTCAAGAAGAGACTGGACAGCCACTTGTCTGAAATGGTATAGGATCTCCTGCTTGAGCAGGGGGCTGGACTAGAAGACCTCCAAGGTCCCTTCCTGCTCTATTTTGTTTCTGATTCAATCCATTCAATCACCCTGCATGGTTTGTGCAAGTCTAGATTTACGGGTTTAGGACTTTTCGCCTTCTACCTTTGGCCGCGCCTATTTTGCCTCCAGAGTTCCACCTCTGGCCATTCACTGCTAAATTTTCTCCTCGGCTGACACGCCCCTAGCTGTCATCCCGGGCAATGGGCCACAGACCTTCCGTCCCACACACTTGGGCATGGCCAATTCACAGAAGGAGGGTTCCTCCTGGGTTTTTCGCCCCCTGGGACAGTTATCCACCAGCCAATCGGCTAGCTGCCAAGGCAGCCAGAAGCTACCGTGTGATCAATCATGGGGGGGGGGGGGTGGGGGAAGGGCTGCAGCCAAATGGCTTTAGAAAGTTGAGACTCTTAGTATTGTTAGGAGAAAGAACAAACACTTGTTAGGAGAAGGAATGGGAGGGGGTGGAAACTCCCCTGTACCTGATCATGCCTCCCTGATCCAAAGGAGTTTTTGTTTAGAGAAAGAAAGAAAGAAAAAAAGAAAGAAAGAAAGAGAGAAAGAGAGAGAGAGAGAGAGAGAGAGAGAGAGAGAGAGAGAGAAGGGAGACAAGAAAGAAAGGGCGGGAAGGGAGAAAGAAAGAGAAAGATTCCAGTCCACTATAAAAAAGATATTGAGACTCTGGAAAGAGTGCAGAGAAGAGCAACCAAGGTGATTAGGGGACTGGAGGTTAAAACATAAGATGAATGGTTGCAGGAACTGGGCATGGCTAGTCTAGCGAAGAGAAGGACTAGGGGAGACATGATAACAGTCTTCCAATATTTGAGGGGCTGTCACAGAGAGGAGGGGGTCAAATTATTTTCCAAGGCACCCGAAGGCCAGACAAGGAATAATGGATGGAAACTGATCAAGGAGAGATTCAACCTGGAAATAAGGAGAAATATTCTGACAGTGAGAACAATCAACCAATGGAACAGAAGTTGCCTTCAGAACTTGTGGGAGCTTCATCACTGGAGGCTTTCAAGAAGAGACTGGACTGCCATCTGTCAAAAATGGTGTAGGGTCTCCTGCTTGGGTGGGGGGTTGGACTAGATGACCTACAAGATCCCTTCCAACTCTGTTAATCTGTATCCTTCATTCAAAGGCCTTTCTCCTTCAGCCGTTCTACTGCTCATCTCTACTCCCCACCCTGTCTGTAAAGCTACTACAACCAAAATATTATTCTTCATTGGTTCCTGCAATCATTTAACATATTTACAAACCATTCCCCATTCACACAGGCCCCTTGGTGTGATTTACGATCAAAAGATAAATCCCGTGCATGAAAAGAAGATAAAATATTTATTTAAAAGTGGAGCGGAGAGCCAAGCGTCAGCAAAACCCTTCATGCAAAATTCATACTGAGAAGAACTGGGTGAAAACAGAGATATTTTATTGCTGTCCAACATATATTTTATAGGAGATGCCCTGAGAATTTCAGGACAGGATCATTCCAGAGAAGTATCGCTCACAATAGAAACCTCAACGAGATGGAAACCTCATCAAGACTGATGGCGGATCAATTTCTGCTTTAGATTTGAAAAAGGTAGAGATTTTTTTTTTTTTTTTAGATTTCCACTGGCTAACTCCTCACCACGATGTAAAAAAAAAAAAGAGAGTCTAGAAACGGTATATAGAAGAGCAACAATGATGATTAAGGGGGCTGGAGGCTAAAACATATGAAGTTGCAGGAATTGGGTATGTCTAGTTTAATGAAAAGAATGACTAGGGGAGACATGATCACAGTCTTAACAATAGCAATTAGACTTATATAGGTATACTGCTTCATAGTGCTTTACAGCCCTCTCTAAGTGGTTTACAGAGTCAGCATATTGCCCCCAACAATCTGGGTCCTCATTTTACTCACCTCGGAAGGATGGAAGGCTGAGTCAACCTTGAGCTGGATCGAACTCCTGCTTATGGTAGACTTAGTTTGCAACATTGTAGTTTAACTACTGCACCAACAACAACCCAATATTTCTGGGGCTACCACAAAGAAAAGGGGCTCAACCTATTCTCCAAAGCACCTAAAGGCAGGACAAGACGCACTGGATGGAAACTGATCAAGGAGAGATCCAATCTAGAAAGAGTGCAGAGAAGAGCAACAAGGATGATTAGGGGACTGAAGGCTAAACTGTACAATGAATGGTTAAGGGAACTAGGTATCTTTCATGTAATGAAGAGAAGGAACATGATAGCATTCTCCTAATATTTGAGGGGCTGTCACTGAGAGAAGGGAGTCAGCTTATTCTCCAAAGCACCTGAAGGCAGGACAAGAAGCAATGGACGGAAATTAATCAAGGGGGAAACCAACCTAGAAAGAGGGCAGAGAAGAACAACAAAGAGGATTAGGGGACTGGAGGCTAAAAGATATGAAGAACAGTTGCAGGAACTGGGTATGTCTAGTGTAATTAAAAGAAGGACTAGGGGAGACATGATAGCAGTCTTCCAATATCTCAGGGGGTGCCACAAAGAAGAGGGAGTCAAACTATTCTCCAAAGCACCTGAGGGTAGAACAAGAAGCAATGGGTGGAAACTAATCAAGGAGAGAAGCAACATAAAACTAAGGAGAAATTTCCTGACAGTAAGAACAATTAACCAGTGGAACAGCGGAACATGTGGGTCTACAACACTGGAGGTTTTTAAGAAGAGATTGGACAATCATTTGTGTGAAATATTAGAGGGGGTTGAGCAGGCAGTTGGATGAGAAGACCTTCAAGGTCTCTTCCAACAGTATTATTCTACAGAAGTGATTGCCGTGGCCTTCTTAGATGGTTTGGAACTTCCACATGTAGCTTGAGCCCCATGTTAGCCCTTCAGGTAGGGCAGATTCTGCAAAAAATCCTGGAATTCTATTTTGCTAATCTAGAGTTACAGAATCTTGAAAAACTGATGCTTTTTTTTCTAACCCCCTCCCCTTACACCAAAGGGAATTTAGGTAGAGTTGCTTTATTTTTGATGCCTTCTTCCTTTCACAGGCTAATTGGTGTTCTGCTAATTGCTGTCACTTTCCTTCTCCAAGTCATCAGTGTGTTTCTCAGCATCTGCTGCTTCCTGGGAGTTCTTCATGCTGGCTTTAACCAAGCAGGCCATATGTAGCTCCCCAGCTCAGCCAAGATGTACTAAGTGGATTAAGGGAAAGGCAAAGGGGGAAAAAAGTTAAGCTTCTCCCCCCTCCCTCCCTCCGTCCCTCCTTCCCTGTCTCTGTCTCTGTCTCTGTCTCTGTCTCTGTCTCTGTCTCTGTCTCTCTGTCTCTGTCTCTCTCTCTCTGTCTCTCTCTCTCTCTCTGTCTCTCCTTCTCTCTCTCTCTAGTTTCTTTCTGTCTCTGTCTCTGTCTGTCTGTCTCTGCCTCTTTCTCTGTCCCTCTCTCTGTGTCTTTCTCTGTCTCTGTCTCTCTCTCTCTCCTTCTCTCTCTCCTTCGCTATTTCTCTCTCTGTCTCTCTCTCTCTCTTTCTCTGTCTCTGTGTCTCTCTGTCTCTCTGTCTCTCTCTCTGTTTCTGTCTCTCTTTCTCTCTCTGTGTGTGTGTTTTTCCCCATTCTTCATCTTTTGCAACACTAAAATTCTGAGTTGCCCCTAAAAATCAAACAAAAAGACTTAGAACAGTGTTTCATAAACCTGATTAAATTAGTCCAAATGGGGATCAAATTGGTTTTTCTTTGGGTAATGACACCCCTCAATGTTGTCAATTCTTCAAGCTATGTCTATTTGGAAGTCATGTTAAGATACTGGCTGCAATTGTATTTTCATTGAAGACAATAGCTGTTTAGGTATATCACAATAGCCAAACCTAGGGAAATATGGAAATAAGAAAGAAATTATGATGGCATAAAGCTGTATTAATGGAATTATATTTTTAAGTGATATGTATGTTTGTTTTTATATGTTGTAATGTTTGTTTATTTATGTGTTTGTTTTCTAATTGGAAATTTACAATAAAATTTTTTTTTTTAAAAAAAGATACAATTCCCAAAGTTGGGAAGAAGGTGTCCTCTTTTTTTCTAGATAAGTGTGTATCTTGACCCAGCAAAGTTCTCAGTGCGTCCACACCAAGGTTACAAATAGAGAGAGCTGTGTATTACTCTGTTGTTTTATTATTTATTATTGTTATTGTTTATGGAGGCTAAATTGTATGATGAATGGTTGAGGGAGCTAGGTATGTCAGCCTATCGAAGAGAAGGGTTAGAGATGACACAATAGCCATCTTCCAATATTTGAGGGGTGTCACAGAGAAGAGGGGTTTGAGTTGTTCCCCAAAGCATGTGAGGGCAGAACAAAAAATAATGGGTGGAAACTAATCAAGGAGAGGATCAACCTAGAACTAAGAAGAAATTTCCTGACTGTGAGAACAATTAATCAATAGAACAATGTGCTTCCTGTTGTGGGTGCTCCATCACTGGACATTTCCAAAAATAGACTGTATAATAATCTGACTGGGATGGTATAAGGTCTTCTACCCTTGAGTAGGGGGTTAGATTAGAAGACCTCTGAGGTCCCGGCCAGCCTTATGATTTTATGTTCTGTGTTAGGGTTTCTACACACCTAATGTAGTTTGAAACAGATTGGATTCTTCCTCCTCCGTTTCACTGTGAAAGACACCATATATTTCCTCTCCTGCTTCTTCAGGAAACTATTTTCATTTCCTAGAGGTTCTCCAGATGTTCTCCAGAAGCTGGGACGTTTTAAAAAATATCATCTTGATCTGTTGATATGGAGGAAGTCTAGATCCAATCTGACCATCCCACCATGCATTTCAGAATTATTCATTGCTTTAATGACCTCTGTTTGTTCTCCCCAGAGGCATGAAATATCAAGAATCTCTCTATAGTATCATGGTCTGGATTATAACATGGTCTTGAATTATAATATCTATCCCATTGCAACTCTGGGGCGCCATATTATTTTATTAAGGTTTTATCTTAATTTAGTATTTCATCTCATATATTGTATTGTCCACATTCTGCCTCTCTGTCTCTGTCTCTGTCTCTGTCTCTGTCTCTGTCTCTGTCTCTCTGTCTCTGTCTCTGTCTCTGTCTCTGTCTCTGTCTCTCTCTGTCTCTGTCTCTCTGTCTCTCTGTCTCTCTGTCTCTCTGTCTCTCTGTCTCTCTGTCTCTCTCTCTCTCTCTCTCTCTCTCTCTCTCTCTCTGTCTGTCTCTCTGTCTCTCTCACTCTCTCTGTCTCTCTGTCTCTGTCTCTCTGTCTCTGTCTCTGTCACTGTCTCTCTGTCTCTGTCTCTGTCTGTCTCTGTCTCTGTCTCTCTGTCTCTCCCTCTCCCCCCCTCTCTCTCGTGTGTCTGTGTGCTCCCTCTTGAACCACTTCCAAAAACAGGCACGGGTTGGGGCTTTTTTCCTGATGTTCTTTCTTCTTCTTTGGGTGCTTTTTATCATATGATTTAAAATCAAGAGTCATTTCAGGTTCCCAGATAAATGAAGCTAGAAGGCAAGGGCGATGGCGGGTATGGAGACTCACTCCGAACAAGAGGGAAGCGCCCCTGTACTTGCCTCTCATCTCACGGAGGCTTCTTCCGGCGCTTCTTAGTCTTGCGCACCCCTCTCTGCCCCGAGACATTGGCCCGGCCCGGCTGCGGCAGATGCTCTGTGTTGTAATGGGCTCCAGGAGGAGGAGAGGACGCCATCTCCCCCATTGTTAAGAGTGTGCTAAATCTAACTGCTGCACACAGCGCCTTGCGCAGCAGTTAAATGGGCTCCAGGAGGAGGAGGAGATGCAGTCTCCCCATTTGTGAAGCACGCTTTCGCTGTGCTGCGCAAGGCACTGCAAGAGCAGCAGGCAGGCCATGGAGGGGGTATTGGGTCTTTCCCCTTCCCCACGCCAAAGGAAAGCCAGATGGGCTTCTCCTTCCCTCCTACCCTTCTCCCTTCCCCCTTCTCACTTCCCCCCACTCAATCCTACTTCGGGACAGAGGAGCGCCCCCCCGCAC
>QLTV01004459.1:789219-802574 GCA_003457575.1 Thermophis baileyi
AAAGTGATAGGGAAAAGAAAGAGAAGGAGAAGGAGAAGGAGAAGGAGAAGGATAAGGAGTAGGAGAAGGAGAAGGAGTAGGTGGTGGGGGAGGAGGGGGAGGAGAAGTAGAAGGAGAAGGAGAAGGAGAAGGACAAGGACAAGGACAAGGACAAGGACAAGGACTGTGGGGTCCTGCTCTCTAAGCTTGGTGGTTTTCTGGAAGACATTTCATGACCCAACTAGGGAACATCATCACTGCTAGAAGGGGGGGGGGTTGCAGGGAGGAGAAGGAGGAGGAGGAGGAGGAGGAGGAGGAGGAGGAGGAGGAGGAGGAGGATGGACGGACATCTGGCACAACAAGTCGTTGGTGACACATTTTGTTCTCTGCCTCTCAGGGAGGGAGAAAGGTTGGAGGTTTATGTAATGGGGATTAGATGCCAAGACAACCCCTTCAACCTAAGGCATGATTGGCAGCTTTCGTCAGGGCTGAAGTTCCCCGATTTAAATTTGCACCGGGAGCCGAGCTACGGCATCTAACCTCTTGAATGCTTCTCTTGAGGTGGTGGCTTCTGTTTTCTGCTGGGGGTGTGTGTGGAATAAAACAATATAGGTTATATAGCACGCAAGAATGGAAGACAATGACTTAACTGCTCGAAGCTGCCTGTTAAAATTCATTAGGAGCAGCGAGACGTTGTGACAATGCCTATTTTTACATGGCTGTTCTGGGGATTGTCTCTTCAAGGAATCATTATAAAACAGCTTGTCCTTGCAAATTAAACTCTGACCTCTGACCTTGCTTATTATATCCGATATATATATATTTAACGCGTGCAGCAGGGTCTCAAGGGGGGAGTTGGCATGTAATGCAAACAGTTAAATGTAGTATCTTGAATGCTCTCTCTGTTTGGAAGGTTTTCTTGCAGATGTTTCATTACCCAGCTAGGTAACATCATCAGTTCTAGAAAGGAGTGAGAACCACTCCCACTAACCCTGAAAGGGGAAGTCACTTGTATATAAACAAAGAGCAAACCCCGCTATCTTCTACCACTGATGATGTTACCTAGTTGGGTAATGAAACGTCTGCAAAAATGCAACCAAGCTCAGAGAGCACTAAGGACCCCACAGTCCCCTTTCTCCTCCTCCTCCTCCTCCTTCTCCACAAACCTCACTCCCTTCTAGCACTGATGAAGTTACCTAGTTGGGTAAAGAAATGTCAGCAAGAAAACAACCAAGCTCAGACAGCACCAAGGACCCCACAGTCCTCCTCCTCCTCCTCCTCCTCCTCCTCCAAAACCACCGAGCTCAGAGAGTACTAAGGATCTCCTCCTCTCCACAAACCTCACTCCCTTCTAGCACTGATGATGTTGCCTAGCTGGGTAATGAAACATCTGCAAGAAAACGTACAAACTGAGAGAGCACTACGTTTAACTGTTTGCATTACATGCTCACTCCCCCTTCGAGACCCTGCTGCACATGTTAAAAATATATAGGATATGATCAGGTCAGAGGTCAAAGTTGAATTTGCAAGGACAAGCTGTTTAATAATGATGCCTTGAAGAGACAATGCCCAGAACGGCCGTGTAAAAATAGGCATTGTCACAACGTCTCGCTGCTCCTAATGAATTTTAACAGGCAGCTTCGAGCAATTAAGTCATTGTCTTCCATTCTTGCATGCTATATAACCTATATTGTTTTATTCCACACACACCCCCAGCAGAAAACAGAAGCCACCACCTCAAGAGAAACATCCAAGAGGCCAGATGCCGTAGCTCGGCTCCCGGTGCTAATTTAAATCGGGGAACTTCAGCCCTGACGAAAGCTGCCAATCATGCCTTAGGTTGAAGGGGGTTGTCTTGGCATCTAATCCCCATTACATAAACCTCCAACCTTTCTCCCTCCCTGAGAGGCAGAGAACACGATGTGTCACCGATGTCTTGTCATGCCAGGTCTCCATCAGGGATGACAGGTTGGCGTTCCGGAGGGGAAACTCTTTTTGCTGCCTTTCTAGAAAAGGGGAAATCTCTTTATCTGCCTGCTTACATAAAACCCTTCCTGGTTTCCTTTTATGGACCGCTTCCTGTTTCCATAACAAGCCCCAGGAACAAGTGTGAGTGAGCTTCAGCTGCGAGGACGTCGGGTGGGCGGAACATGGAAAGACGAAGCAACCCATTCAAGGGCTTAGCGCTGTGAGACCGCGGCGATGGGCGGGGTTGATGAGTTGGGGACCCCAGGTGAGAAGATTGTGTGACCCTTTCTGATCCCCGTGGTCCAGGAAGTCCCCCTCTCTCATCCGTGGGAAGGATGTGTGACCCTTTCTGACCCTCGTGGTCCAGGAAGTCCCCCTCTCTCATCCGTGGGAAGGATGTGTGACCCTTTCTGACCCTCATGGTCCAGGAAGTCCCCCTCTCTCATCCTTGGGAAGGATGTGTGACCCTTTCTGACCCTCGTGGTCCAGGAGGACCCCCTCTCACCTGCGGGAAGGGTGGGACTTTCTGACCCCCGTGGTCCAGGAAGTCCCCCTCTCTCATCCGTGGGAAGGATGTGTGACCCTTTCTGACCCTCATGGTCCAGGAAGTCCCCCTCTCTCATCCTTGGGAAGGATGTGTGACCCTTTCTGACCCTCGTGGTCCAGGAGGACCCCCTCTCACCTGCGGGAAGGGTGGGACCCTTTTTGACCCCATAGTCTAGGAAGTCCTCTGTTAGTCCCCTCCTCGGACACCTGTTCCTCATCCCGTAGAGAAGATGCTGAAACTCAAATGCCCCCCTCTGATTTGGAAAAGCTTATTCTGATGATCTCTGCTTATTCCGATGTCTTTGCTCAGATCTGGAGAGTCACCCAAGGGGAAGAATTTTGCAATTAATTGTGCCGAGGAATGCATCAGATCTGGAGGCAGGGGGGGAGGGGGCGGCGGGCTTTGGGTGTCCATCCTACGCTGTGGCCAGTGGGGCGTGACACTCATCGGCTTAATCTCCCCGCTTTGTCAAGAGAGCGATTTCATAAGGACCTTGCTGACTAAGGGATGAATAAGCCCTTTCTCTGCTCTTGAGTTGGGGGTGTGGGAGGGAGGGGGGCAGATGAGGAGGATGCCAGGGGGAGAGAGGGGGGGGATAAAAAGAAAAGGTAAAGGGATTACTCATCCAACTCTCCAACTGTCTCCGAAACCTTTCAAGCGCTTCTCGCCTCAAGTCTGGAGGTGTGCATGAGGGGGTGGCAAAGGCGAACGGGAGGGGGGAAAGCCGAGAAATTTGGCCAGAAGCTGTGTTTTCCCCTGAATCTTTTTTTCTCATCCAATCAGAGGCACGTTGCCGATGAGCAAAGAGGCCTGGCTACACCCACGTACGTAGCTGTGTGCAGTATAAGTATGGGTCTCCATCGGAGAGAGTGGCAGAGCAGAGAGAGGAACCGAAGAGCTCTCTGTTTTTCCAACTCCCGGAGGAAGAGAACCAAACTCTCCTTAGCTCAAAGTTCTCGGGAGGGTCTGGAAGCCCAGGGAGAAGCTGCACCAGCAGCGGAGAGGTGGCCTTCCACCCATCAAGAGGAACCTGACGGATCTGCTTGGGAATTAAAGCCTTCAAAGGAGAGGAGGAGGAGGGAGAAGTCGAGGCTGGAAAGAACTTTCCTGGTCTGCTTCGTGGACTTTTGCTTCAACGCCAAGTGGAGTTGGACGGCCACGTTGTTGTTGTTTTTTTCCTGGGGAGACCTCTGATTCAGTTGTGTTTCGTGCTTTAGGGGCGAAGAAGGGCAAGTCAGTTTCTGGGCAGAGTGTTTGGAAAAGAATTGTTGGGGTGGAAGTGTACTGAAGCTATAGCAGCAGTAGTAGAAATGATGCAGGTGGACAACTTCAACCATGGGAACCTCCATTCTTGTCAGGGTCATCGCGGGATGGCCAACAACAAGCCCAACGTCATCCTTCAGATAGGGAAGTGCAGGGCTGAGATGTTAGAGCATGTCAGGAGAACCCACCGACACCTCCTGACCGAGGTGTCCAAACAGGTGGAGCGGGAGCTGAAAGGCCTGCAGAAATCGGTGGGGAAACTTGAGAACAATCTAGAAGACCACGTTCCTTCAGCCGTGGAGAACCAGAGATGGAAAAAATCCATCAAGGCTTGTCTGGCTAGATGTCAGGAGACCATTGCTCATCTGGAGAGGTGGGTCAAAAGGGAGATTAATGTCTGGAAGGAAGTCTTTTTCCGCTTGGAGAAATGGGCTGACCGGTTGGAATCTGGTGTGGGAAAGTACAGCCATGCTGACCAATACAGACAAACTGTCTCGGTAGGAGTAGGGGCCCCGGAAATCCAAAACAACAAAGAGGAAATTTATGATTATGCCTTAGACCTGAGTCAGATGTATGCCCTGACCCCTCCTCCGATGGGAGAAGACCCTAGTGTGCCTCAGCCCCATGACTCCTATCAGTGGATCACTGTTTCAGATGATACCCCACCCTCCCCAGTGGAGACCCAGATTTTTGAGGATCCCAGGGAATTCCTGACTCATCTGGAGGATTATCTGAAGCAGGTGGGCGGGACGGAAGAGTATTGGCTCTCGCAGATCCAGAACCACATGAACGGCCCTGCCAAAAAGTGGTGGGAATACAAGCAGGATTCGGTCAAGAACTGGCTGGAGTTTAAGAAAGAGTTCCTCCAATATAGCGAGGGTACCCTGACAAGGGATGCCATCAAACAGGAACTGGATCTCCCCCAGAAGGATGGGGAACCTCTTGACCAGTTCCTTTGGCGCAAAAGGGACTTGTACCAAACTCTCTATATAGATGCTGAGGAAGAGGAGGTCATCCAGTATGTCGTAGGGACCCTCCAGCCCAAACTCAAGCGTTTCCTTAGCCACCCCTACCCCAAAACTTTACAACAGCTGATCCAACGGGGCAAGGAAGTTGAGGACCTAGATCATTCTGAGGAGCCCAGTCCCCAGAGGTCCCCCAAACACCAGTTAGAAGGATCGGTGGAAAGTTTGCCTCCTTCTTCTACTGCTAGCCCTGTTGCTAGTGATGAAACTCATCCAGATGTCTCTGCTCCACCAGTCACGGTGATCTGAGCCCAGAAATCAAGGCACTAGAAACACAAATGGGAACTATCAACTTCTTCAGCAGGTTGGTTTCCATTCAGTGGGTGCCTTGGGCTTCACTGATGATTCTGGGATCTCAACTCAGTAGCTGGTTGGAGGTGACTGGCTTTTTCTTCTGGTATGCCATGTGGAGAACATAGCAAGCTTGAATCATCTGGTGTGCTTCAAGCTGGAACATCGGTAGCTGAGTTTGAGGATGGCTTCCTAAAAGCAAGGATCAGACTATGTTACCAAGGTAGGACATCCTTCTTTTGAGGCAGAGACAACTGTATTACCTTGGGTGGTGACTCCCTAGGGATTTAAATAGACACCCTCACAGAAGGTCCTTCCTTCTAGCATTAGTTCTGTCCTTCGACATGTTTTTCCTTCCAGACATTCTCTCATCTTTCCAGGTAGCTGTTGAGAGATGACTTCTGTTTATCTCTGCATTAGCCAATGGATTTACTTACTTTCTAGGAAGTTTCTATTTTTATAACTTCCTCGACATCTTTTAGACTGAGCTCCAAAACACGTTGGAAAGCAAGTTTCAGGTGTCCTGGCAGAACTTCAACAGAAAATTCCAGCCAACACTTGAAGCTCTGTTGTTCTGGCCTCAGTTTTTATTCTCAGATGAGTCTCTGGATTCTCTCTGACCTGATTTTTAAGGTCCTTCAAGCTCCAGAAAAGCCATTAGTAGACACACTTTCTACCTTTCCTTCTCTAAATCCAAGCCGTTGAGAATGGAAGGGTTCATGCCATTGAATTTCTTGTTTCATTCATGAGGGCGATAAGCAGAGTTCTAGTGAAGAGAGAGATTCTTAAGAAACATCTAAGGGGGGGTTAGAAAAAGAAAGAAGACTCTGAGGTTGGAGGGATGCATAGACTACAAGAAGGAAAAAAAATGTGGCACGGACACAGCTTGAATCTAGAACTTAACCCATCTACAAGAATGTCTACTAACGTTGTACTAGCTTTTGCTAGTTGAAAAAAAATGGACTGCGTATTTCAGTGGTGGAGATCACCTTACCCAAGGTGTAAAGACCCTTGAACTGAAGCTTTTTAGCGGAACCTCATTTGATGACGCAAATAAGAACCAAACTAGGAACTTTGAGAGTCTTGTGCCATTGAAGAGAGAAAAGAGAAGAGAAGTGAAAGCAAAGTTCATATCATGGGGCAGTTGGCCCTTTCTGGCCAAAAGAGACCACTTGGCATGCAAAGGACGAGATGAAGAGCAGCTGTGAAAAATCTTGCTGGGAACCATGGGGAGATGTGACTCCTTCCCGTAGGCTAGAGGTAAGTAACAACCTCTTGACTTTTTGTCTTTACCAAGTTTAAAGATGTGGTTGTTGATGATGACAATGTGGGGCTAGTTTAGGCTGGTTTCACCACATGCATGAAATGAGCAGGGGTTTGGAGTCTTGGTGGTTTAGCAGGCCCTCATGTTAAGGCACAATGTGGTTGGGACCTAGCATGAACACCAGAACACCTGTCAGGTTGTGCTTTTCTGGTGCCGCAAAAATTTGGGGAGTTTGATTTCTGATATGAATCCGCTTCTCCCCTTGCTCCTGCCAGCAGCCCAAAGTCTTTTCAGAAGGGAAGGAACAGTCAAAATTATATTTAGCTCCTCTGAAAAGAAGAGGAATAGCAACTGGGTCATATGAAAAGAAGCCACTTTCCCAACCGCTGTGCATAAGCATTTCTTTGTCTCTGAGAGAAAACTGGCTGACTTGGACTTTTGTGTAGATGAAACAATCCAATTGGAGCTTACCGGGGAAGGAAGGAAGGAAGCAATAGCTAATATAAGGGATGATCTGCTGAAGCAACTTTAGCTGACACTTCATGCTATGCTTCTGTTACAGTGACTCATTCAAAACTGGCTGTGAGTTCAGCACTTCCTGAATCGCATGTGGAGCAGAGATGGAGACGGAGAAACCGCTCTGGAAAAGCCCAGCAAGCAACAGAGCTGGATGGACGTCATCTTCCCCAAGCTTCTGCTGCTCTTGTAGGACGAGCGCCTGAAGAAGGAGAAGGTAATTTGAGTTCTCTGCCAGATGGAGAAAAATTCCTCTGCCTGCTCTTAGCTAACCTCCAGATATGTCTATGGAGATTCTCAGTCATCCAGGTCATGGTTGTCCCAATGGTGCTTTTTTCAAGAGGCAACTGGACTTCCTGTTTTTTTTCTTTGAAGACGTTTCGCTTCTCCTCCAAGAAACTTCTTCGGCTCTTCCGTTCCCCACCATCCAGTCAGAGCTGAAGAAGCTCCTTGAAGGAGAAGCGAAACATCTTCAAAGAAAAAACAGAAAGTCCAGTTGCCTCTCGAAAAAGCACCTTTGGGATAACCTCCAGATAGAAGTTCTGAATTCTCCTGATACTTATATACATAGACTTCCTTCTGAGAAGGAGAAGTTTAATTCCCAATTTCACAGCACACTTTGGTAAAGAGGTGCTGGAAATATCTCTTTGGGGCTTCCCTAAAGAGGCAAGAATCAAGAACATCCTACCTTAGATAGGTCCTACTTCAAACAGGTCCTACCACCTTCTCTTCTCCAGAGCTTTTCCTGCCTCATAAGGAAATGATAGGAAATATTGTACCCCTAACTCCCCGATTTGGGTTGGGGGTTCTCCAACCTCTTGCCATTGACCATGCTGGCTGGGATAGACCCCAACCATGAGGAAACCCACTACCATAATTTTCCAAAGCTTTAGCATTTGCTTTTCTTCCCATTTTATTATCCTGTCACTTAATCTTCACTTTCTTTTTTTTTATTATTAAAGGGAGTTGTTTTCTTCTGTTGTTGGTGACATGGCTCCTGAACTCTTCAATGGCTTCAACTTTTGCATGCAGAAGAGGTGTTCTCTGAGGAACTGAAGTCGCAGCGTCAACATCTCAAGATGGGCTGCTACCAAGAAAGTAGAGAAGATGCAAGGAAGAAGCTGTACAAAAAGCAAAGGCCAGCAAAGGGACATTCATCTGTTATTCATATGGCCTCATTCCAAGTTATGACCATGTTAATGTTGTGACTGAGGGTTGGGGAGGGAAAAATTGTGGAGGACTTTGGTGGAGGACTTCAACCAGAGCTCCAAAGTATCTAACATCCTTTCCAAAGGGCCACTCTTCATTTTCCTTCATGGACCTCTGTGGCCCATGAAGATGTTGTAAAAACAACAACACCTGGAGGATACATGTTAAAAAGCAAAACAAAAATTTGGAGTCAAAGGTGTTTGGTTAAATAATGTTAGGCTCTATAATTAGGAGCTTGACAACAATGTATGACAAATGGGGCAATCCAACTTTCTCCACTAGCCAGCAGAGTAAGGAATGCAATATTTCTTCCTTCCTTCCATTTCTTGAGCCTACTAAGAAGTGTAAAATGTACACACCATTGCATACAATGGACATTTTATCAGAACTTTTTTTGATGTTCAAAGAAGATTTGCTTCACATTCCACCTGTCAAACAGGTTGGATTGGAGATAGGTATAGATTATTATTGTTTATTACTATTTTCATCATCGTATTCAGCTTTGGATCTCCTATCCTTAGGTAGGAGTGACTTTCCACGAATGCATGTTCACGTGCCAAATTTGATCACATCATCAAATTCGGTGCCATGGTTACTTGAGCTGTTCAGAGCCGAATGCAATGTTAGCCTTCAAATAAATGATGATTGTTGTATTAAAAATAGCCTGTTCATGTTAGTCAAAACAGAAGGCCAATGGTAGACTTTCAGAGAGTCTATCATGTCTACGTGGGCCTTCAACACCTCTTGCTATTGCTTCTCTGGCTTCACAAGCAACTGTGTAACGATGCTTCTGGGGTTATCAGAGAAGTTGATGAAGGGAATCCATTGATTATGGATTGCTTCTAATGAATTGTAGCATCAGCTCTTTTTTATGGATCATTGTTTCCGACTAAGAGAGTTGATGCTCTTATTCTCTGTAAGGGGAACCTGGGAAAGGTCTACCAAACCGAACAGACCATCGTACCTGTTGTGCAATATTAATCCATCAGATCTGCTGTTTCAATCTGTTTCTTTTGTTTTTAACTAC
Organism: Thermophis baileyi; assembly: GCA_003457575.1. NCBI lineage: Eukaryota > Metazoa > Chordata > Lepidosauria > Squamata > Dipsadidae > Thermophis > Thermophis baileyi. The sequence continues at coordinate 798,309 of QLTV01004459.1, forward strand.
TGCAACTGATCCGTTCAAAGAAAGACATGAAGAAGACAGGTCCACCACTGCATTGTGAGCTGTGGTTTTGATACATGGGCTTGGGAACACATGCTTTCTTGGGGACTCAAATCACTTGAACCTTGTTCCAGTTGTATGAAGTTTCTTTTACTTTATCACATTGGTGGTGAATCTTATGAGGCTGTGTCAGCCAATTAACATTAGAAGAAGAAGAAGAAGAAGAAAAAAATCATTCCCCACATGTAAAAGGATTGTAGCAAAATCGGTTGATTGTGAGGAAGCATTTGTGTTTGTAGATTTCTACAATAAAACATTGTATAATAATTGCTTAAAACAATGCAGCTTGGCTTCTCATTCGTTGTTTCCAGTCTTTGTTTCTCCTGCCCAGAATATTGAATGAATGACTTGATGTGAGGCATGCACACACACACACACACACACACACACAGAGAGAGAGAGAGAGATGTAAACATGAAGGGCCAATTAAATTGATTTATTGCTAAAAAGCCTATGCATAGGAATCTTCTGAACTAATGGTCAGCCTGTGCTTAGAGTTAGATAAGGTTGAATGGAACTCAAGGAGGGTTGTACTTAGTTTGCTTGTGGCTACGTAGGGATTCTAGGCTGATACCCCTTTTCACTCCGCCCCCGGGATCTGCCATTTCTTCTCCTATACTTGGGATATTATCAATTTTACTGTCATGCCCCCGTCGGAGCCTGAATCTGCGAGGGAAGACGAGCTGGAACCTGAGCTGAGAGAGATTGAGGGGGAGGCTTCATTGGCTTCTGAGGAAAATGGGGAAGAGTAGGGCCAGTCAGGCCAGGGCCTTTCAGGATTAGAACAGCTTGTAGACAGGGAGGAACAGGGGCAGGATGAACATGAGAGACAGAGCTCAGCCAAGGAGCAAGGACCACCCCCTCCTGATCCGAGAGCACGGAGAGTGGAGAGAAGGCAAGAACAGCGCAGACTGAACAGGCTACTCGGGAGAAGAGCACCCCGCCCCTCTTCACAAGGCAAACCTGGGAAATGAGGCTTAAGGAGACGCTGTGGGGAGGGGAATTTGTCAGGAACAAACACTAAGTTACTGAAGTGTTAAGTACTGATGTTTGAACTTTCCAAGAGTCCTTGCATTCTTTCTGGCTTTCTGGCCTAATTACCGGGATCCTTTTCTTCCTGAACTCCTCGATTTGCCTTATTGCTGTGCAGCCTTGGTGTACACAGCGCTATTTGTAGCCAGAGGCTGCTTGAGGTGCGTGTGGGGGTTTGTCCTCACTTTGCTCTGGGACTTGCCAGAAACGTGGGAGCGTTTGGGGAACTTTGGAGCAATAAAGGGTCGATTTGAACTTCCAGCTGCCTGTGTTATCTCTGTGCCGTGCCCTGGGTCATCACATTTACTTTCACTGTATCCACGGATAGCTTTATTGGTTCATTCTTATGAGAAAGGTCAATGAAACAGGTAATCCTCGACTTACAACCATTCATTCAGTGACCATTTGACATTACAAAGGCACTGAGAAAAGTGATTTATGGCCATTTTTCATACTTACGACTGTTGTAGCATCCACATGGTCACGTGATCAAAATCCAGAGGCTTATCAACCGGCTCATATTTACAACTTCTGGGATCACACAATCACCTTTTGGGAACGTCTGACAAGGAAAGTCAATGGGGAGTCAATTGAGCTCAATTGTGGTCGTAAGTCGAGGACTACCTGTATTCTCTCTGCCAACAGAATCAGGTAGAGCATTCCAGGCATTGACCACTCTGTTGCTGAAGTCGTATTTTCTGCAATCGAGTTTGGAGTGGTTTACATTGAGTTTGTATCGATTGTTTGCACGTGTATTATTGTGGTTGAAGCTGAAGAAGTCATTGACAGGTAAGATGTTGTAGCAGACAATTTTGTGTAGTATGCTTAGGTCAGACCGCAGGCGGTGCAGTTTCAGATTGTCCAAGCCCAAAATGTCAAGTCTGGTGGCATAAAGGATTCTATTTTGGGTAGAGGAGTGGAGTACTCTTCTCATGAAATATCTCTGGACCCGCTCAATCGTATTAATGTCCGATATACAGTGTGGATTCCAGGCAGACGAGCTGTATTTGAGAATTGGTCTGGCAAAGGTTTTGTATGTCCTAGTTTGCAGTACAATGTTACCAGAGAAAAAGCTTCACAAAATTAGGTTAACAACTCTTAATGCCTTTTTGGCAATGCTGTTACAGTGAGCTCTGGGGCTTAGATCGTTTGAGATGAGTATTCCTAGGTCCTTGACAGAGTGAGAGTCGTCTATGAGATTGTTTCCGCCCAACTTGTATTTGGTATTTTGATTTTTATTGCCAATGTGCAGGACAGAGCATTTATTAGTTGAGATTTGGAGTTGCCAATTGCGCGACCATTCTGACACATAGTCAAGGTTGCTTTGTAGGGCAGCAGCATTGTCAGTGGTGTTAAATAATTTTATCTTTCCACTATGTTGTCCTTTAGCTATTGAGTACAGGGGTCTCCAAACTTCACAACATTAAGACTGATGGACTTCAACTCCCAGAATTCCCCAGCCATCTGGCTGAGGAATTCTGGGAGCTGAAGTCCACAAGTCTTTAAAATTGCCAAGTTTGGAGACCTGCTTTAGTATCTACATGAAGCTATTGAGATGGTCCTCAGAAGTTCTGGTTGTCAACTCGCAAAGCATCCCTGGCCTGCTCTGGAGTTGCCATAGGCAAGGGGGATGGGAAAACAAACTTCTCAGCTGCATCAAGGAGCTGGTATCTCAGTCAAAACAAAGCATATTCCAACTGATAAGCCAAGGCCATTTCCACAGAAACCCACAGTGGCTGGAGGGGAGTGATATTTACAATCCAAGAAATTGCTTCATTGTAGAATGTGAGTGATGACACACCTTGGGGGGGGAGGGGGGGAAACAGGGTCAGAGCTGGGACATAAATTAAGTGAGGTCAGAGTTGGCTTCATTTGATACGTGCCCACATGAACCTAATAAATAACTGGATTTCTTTTGAAGCCTGGCATGAGGCTCATGATTTAATTAGGGCATCGGTTGGAACCCTGACAGTGGTTCTCAGGCTACCACGGATGACACTAATTCTATCTCTCCAGAACTTCCAAATCAGCAGAATGACAGCATTCCGAGTAATGCACCCATTGAAAGCAGAACTCCGAGCCAGGTAGATTCCTCAAAGAACATGTTTATTGCATACATCATATCGGCACAGCCGGTGAAAACCAAACTCTAAATGTTCCCGCGGGTTTCACCTAGTTAAAAGAGTAAAAATCCCCCCTCCCAGGAGTCACCAGTCACATTGTCCAATGAATATAATTAGCGGGCTCCTCTCCTCCTTCAGCAGCCACCTGTTACGATGACCTTGGTTCCCACAGGAAAACTTTTTGTTTTGACTGTTAGCCGGGCGATCTACTTCCCCATTCCCTTCTCTCTCTCAGGCTTCGTGGCAACTGTGAGGCAGCCCAAGATGGCTTCAGCCAGGGTCACTTCAGAGTTGACACAGAAGCTGTAGTGTATGTTCTGGATCCAGTGATTGGACACAATTATAAGGATAAATAGCACTAGCAATAGCGCTTAGACTTATATACCGCTTCACAGGGCTTTTACAGCCCTCTCTAAGCAGTTCACAGAGTCAGCATCTTGCCCCCAACAATCTGGGTCCTCATTTTACCCACCTCGGAAGGATGGAAGGCTGAGTCAACTTTGAGCCTGGTGAGATTTGAACTGCCAAATTTCAGGCAGCCGGCAGTCAGCAGAAGTAGCCTGCAGTACTGCACTCTAACCACTGCGCCACCAAGGCTCAAAATGACCGTCAATTAGCTAAGACTGAAACCTGCAATGTTGGGATTATCTCATCGGTGGTTCCAGGTACAGATTGGGAATATTGCTTGTATTCAGTGGGGTGGATCTCCCTCAAGGGGAAAAAAAACAACAGGTCCTATAATTTGGAGGTGCTTATAGTTGTGAGCAGAAGACCAAGTCATCTCCATGCCAAGAATGCATACTGTTAATTTTGGTTCTTATCCCAACTGGGCTGGGACAGCTTGGCTGAGATTAGCCATGCAAGGAGAAGAAGACCATGAACAGGTGGAGTTCAGACTCTAACTTTGATGGAGGCCTCCAAGAACGAAATGCACAAAATAAAAATCAAAGGTCTATGGCAGTGGTTCTCAACCTTTCTAATGCCGTGACCCCCCCATGACCCCGCCGCCGCCGTGACCCCCCCCTGCCACCACGACCCCCTTCCCGCCCCCTCC
>QLTV01004459.1:831598-847744 GCA_003457575.1 Thermophis baileyi
ATAATAATAATAATAATAATAATAATAATAATAATAATAATAATAATAATAATAATAATAATAATAATAATAATAATAACTGAACAAGGTTTTACTAGAAGACCCAATTAAGGAGAGAAGCAACCTACAACCAAGGAGAAATTTCCTAATGATGAGAACAATTAACCAGTGGAATACCTTACCTTCAGAAGTTGTGGGTGTTCCAACACTGGAGGTTTTTAAGAAGAGACTGGACAGCCATTTGTCTAAAATGGTATAAGATTTCCTTCTCAAGCAGGGGGCTGGACTAGAAGACCTCCAAGGCCCCTTCCAACTCTTATTATTCTGTTAGACCAGCCTTCTAGGCCTTCCAGGGCCCACTTGTGTGTGTTTTGGAAAGCGACAAGTACAATTTGGAAGTCAAGAGCTGCTTTTTCCTCTTTCTTTCCAGCTCCAGCATGGAATGCCAGCTATCTAAGGCTCAAGAAGTAGTAAACAACCATCAAAATGAGTAACTGCTGAGTGCCTGGTCCTCCAGGAACCTGTTCTGGTGCCATTGAAACTATCCAAATTGGCTTCCACCCCAACAACGGTTGGCAGCAACGTCTACTGCAGAATTAGAGCATTTAATGCGAAATGATTTCCTTCTCTCTTCAATCTCCCTCTATTTTGTTTCGAGGGAGGATGCTAACGTTATGAGAAATGGAGGAAAATCCCTCATTTCGGGTTATTTATATGGTGAATCGTTTCTCTCCTTTTGTTCCAAGCTACAAACCCCAGAGACCTTGTCTGAAATACAGAATGTAGATTCCTATCAGTGAAGGCCAAAGATGGGCAACCTGTGGGGAGTTAAGCGATGCTGTGACCTCCCTCTCGCAGTGCCTGGAGGCTGTTAGGAGCTGGATGGGGAGCAACGGATTGAAACTGAACCCTGGCAAGACCGAGTGGCTCTGGGTTGGGGGTTCTTTGGCCCATGGAGAATTTGCCACCTTTGGTCTTGGATGGGATGGCACTGCCCCAAACAGACCCTTTGTCAAGGATCACATTGTCCAATTAGATATCCAGTTGTTGTTATGGGAAAGTCTCACGACTCGGGCAGACACCTGCTGAAACATCCTTGGTTCCCATGAGACAGTTTCTTGTTATCGTCTGAAATACACATTCCAATCTCTCCCTCCCTTTCCCACCGGTCTGGTGGCAAGCTGTGAAGCAGTAAAAGTGAAAGCAGCCTGAATACACTTCGAAGCTTGACACTTTGTGCCTAGTTGATGAATTTGCCACCTTGGATGGGGTGGCACTACCCAAACAGACCCTGTGAGTAATCTGGGAGTTCTCCTAGACTCACGACTCCTGCTCGAAGAGCAGGTGGCAATCATGGTCAGGAGGGCCTTTGCGCAACTGCGGGTTGTGTGACAGTTATGCCCTTTCCTGGACCAACAATCCCTACTCACGATCCCTCATGCCATAGTCACCTCCCGGGTTGACTATTGCAACACGCTCTACATGGGGCTGCCCCTGAAAAGCATCCGGAAGCTCCAGTTGGTGCAAAATTAGAATTAGAATAGAATAGAGCTGGAAGGGACCTTGGAGGTCTTCTAGTCCAGCCCCCTGCTCAAACCTATACTATTTCAGACAAATAGCTATCTAGTCTCTTCTTAAAAACCTCCAGTGATGGAGCACCCACGATTTCTGAAGGCAAGCAATTCCACTGGTTAATTGTCCTCACTGTTAAGAAGTTTCTCCTTAATTCCAGGTTGCTTCTCTCTTTGGTTAGTTTCCAACCATTGTTTTTTGTCCTGCCTTCCGGTGCTTTGGAGAATAATTTAAGCCCCTCTTCTTTTTGGCAGCCCCTGAAATACTGGAAAATTCTATCATGTCGCCCCTAATTCTTCTTTTCTTTAAACTAGCCAAACCCAAATCCTTTTCTTTAAACTAGCCAAACCCAAATCCTTCATATGTTTTAATCTCCAGGCCTTTGATCATCTTAATTGCTCTTCTCTGAACTTTGCTGCGGTTTTGTGTAGACCTTTGTGTGCACATGGGTCAATTCTCCTGCGGGAGCTGCATTGGTTGCCGATTTGCTTCCGTGTGCAATTCAAGGTGCTGGTTGTCACCTTTAAAGCCCTTTATGGGACCAGGTTATCTGAGAGACCATCTCTTGCCAGTCACATCCACCCGACCTACCAGAGCGGGGAGGCAAGGAATGTTGCGGATCCCATCCCCTAGGGCAGGGGTCAGCAACCTGCGGCTCTGGAGCCGCATGTGGCTCTTTCATCCCTCTGCTGCAGCTCCCTGTCACTGGTCGGCACCACAATTTTGAGAGGAGCTTCCAGTTAGGGAGGGGAAAAGCAGGGCGCGCCAGGAGGAGAGTCTATAGCAAGGGGCAGGTTTTCTGGTCGGCTCCACAATTGATAGGGCTTTCGGGTAGGACAGCTAGAGGAAAAAGGACACTGCACTAGGAGGAGACTCTATGGTGTGGGGAACCGGATGTCCGGTCGGCTCCAGAATTGAACAGGGTGGGGGGGGGCTTCTGGTTAGGATCTTTGAGCCGAGGTGGCGCAGTGGTTAGACTGCAGTACTGCAGGATACTTCAGCTGACTGCTAGCTGCAGTTCGGCAGTTCAAATCTCACCGGCTCAAGGTTGACTCAGTCTTCCATCCTTCCGAGGTGGGTAAAATGAGGACCCAGATTGTTGGGGGCAATAGGCTGACACTGTAAACTGCTTAGAGAGGGCTATAAAAGCACTGTGAAGCGGTATATAAGTCTGAGTGCTATTGCTATTGCTATCACTGTGGTTGTCCACAGTTTTGGTCACCAATTCTACACATCTCTTTTCCTTCTGTGGAAAAGGAGACCAGCTGTGATTATGTTACCTAGTTTGGGTGATAGAATAAAATAACAGAGTTGGAAGGGACCTTGGAGGTCTTCTAGTCCAACCCCCAGCTTAGGCAGGAAACCCTACACCATTTCAGACAAATGGTTATCCAATCTCTTCTTAAAAACATTTACAACTTCTAGAGGCAAGTTGTTCCACTGATTAATTGTCCTAACTGTCAGGAAACTGTCTCCTTAGTTCTAAGTTGCTTCTCTCCTTGATTAGTTTCCACCCATTGCTTCTTGTCCTGCCTTCAGGTGCTTTGGAGAATAGTTTGACTCCTTTGTGGCAGCTCCTGAGATACACACTGATGAAACATCTGCATAAAAACAACCAACAACCCTCATTTTCCTTCTGTTATGGAAATACCCTTTCAATTTAATATTACCTAAGAATTTTATCTCTTCTTCCTTTGCTTATTGTTTTGTGAAATGGAAAGGGCAGCTGATCATCAGTAAAGCTTACAGGTACTCCTCGACTTACGACTACAATTGAGGACTTACAACCACAATTTAGCAGGTCGTCCTCGACTTACGACCACAGTTGAGCCCAACGTTTCCATGGTTGAGTGAGTTTTGCCCCATTTTACGACCTTTCTTGAGTCAGCCGTTAAGTGAATCGCTGCAGTTTTTAAGCTAGTAACACGGTTGTTGAGCGAATCTGGCTTCCTTCTTGTTGTTGCTTGACAGAAGGTTGCAGAAGGGGATCACATGACCCCGGGACATTGCAACCGTCATAACTATGAGCTGCCAAGTGTCTGAATTTTGATCAAGGTTCCACCCATTGCTTCTTCTTCTGCCTTGAGGCACTTTGGAGAACTTTTTGACCCCCTCTTTTTTGTGGAAGCCTCTTAGACATTGGAACTTATTTATTTATTTATTTTATAAAAAGTTTTTATTTTTTTCAACAAACAATACATCATCAATCACAGTGTGTCGTCTGGGTACAACATTTTAAATCAACATCTTTTCTTTTACCACTATTTTCTTAATATATAAACAACTCTACTTTTACAATGTAATTAAACGTATCCTCTATCAAAACCTTCCCCTTTCATTTTATTTAACTCCATATCTCTTTTCATTTATATTCATTTTCTATCCAATGATAAAAACGCTCCCATACATCATAATACTCTGATTCTTCTTTCCCTTTAATTGCCATTGTTAATCTGTTCATTTCTGCACAGTTCAGTATTTTTTTAATTATCTCTTCTTTTGTAGGGATTTTACCTGCTTTCCAATTTTGTGCAAATACAATTCTCGCTGCAGTTATTACATGAATAATCAAGTATACAATTTCTTTACTATATTTCTCTGATAAAATACCCAACAGGAACAGTTCTGGTTTTAAGTCAATATGTTGTTGTGTCATCTTTTCTAACCACTTTTGAATTTGTGCCCTCCCCCCAAAAAGTGATATTGGAACTTAGATAGCAGAAATCCCTTAGATATTGATCTACATAGACTTTGGAATAGATCCAATCCTGGGACTTTTCTGAAGTTCTTGTATTCTTAAGCAATGATCTACCATGGTAAGGGAATGTGAAAATGACTTCTGTCAAACTCACCAAGTTTCTTTCCATCCATCATGTCATGAACTTCTGAAAAATCTCTATTTCAAGCTTTACTGATGAATTTTAAGAGAGCAGAACACAGGCGGTGAGGGGAGAATAAAAATGGGAACATTTGGCAATTGTCCCAAAAATCAGCTTTCAAATACTAAATGTGAGCGTCACTCAATCGGATACCTGTCCACCCACAAAAAGGGCTCTAAGTGCTTAGCTCTTCGAAGCCGTTGACTGTAGCCTATATTCACCCATCATTCTAGAGCCAGGTTAATAAAGAGCCTTCAGATGCATTCAATAGGTATGTCAAACTTACTTGAGATAAATTTCTAATGCCTTAATATCTGGGCAGACCCACTCCATCTGGTTAATATACGAAATATCGAAGAGAGGTGTTACCTAGCTGGGTCATGAAAGGTCTGCAAGAAAACAACCACATTCAGAGGAGGAGGGAGGGAGGGAGGGACATCACTGATGATCTTGCTGAGTTGCATAATGAAAAGTCTGTAAGAAAACAATCAAGCAATCTGCTGTATATAAACAGGGAGTAAACTAAAACATACGAAGAACGGTTGCAGGAACTGGGCATGGCTAGTCTAGCAAAGAGAAGGACCAGGGGAGACATGATAGCAGTGTTCCAGTACTTGAGGGGCTACCACAGAGAGGAGGGGGTCAGGCTGTTTTCCAAGGCACCAGAAGGCCAGACAAGGAATAATGGATGGAAACTGACCAAGGAGAGATTCAACCTGGAGATAAGGAGAAACTTTCTGACAGTGAGAGCGATCAACCAGTGGAACAACTTGCATACGGAGGTTGTGAGAGCTCCAACACTTGAGACTTTCAAGAGGAGATTGGACTGCCATTTGTCTGAAATGGTGTAGGGACTCCTGCTTGATCGGGGGGGTTGGACTAGATGACCTACAAGGTCCCTTCCAACTCTATTAATCTAAATCTAAATCCACATTCACTAGCACTGATGATGTAATCTAGTTGGGTAATGAAATGTCTGCAAGAAAACAAACAAGCTCGGATAGCACCAAAGACCACACAGTCATCCTCCTTCCTCCTCCCTCCTCCCTCCTCCCCCTCCTCCTCCTCCTCCACCACCACCACCACCATCACCACCCCACTTCCTTCTAGCACTGATGATGTTACCTAATTGGATCATGAAACACCACCAGGAAAACCATCAAACTCAGAAAGTACCAAGGACCCCACCCTCCTCCTCCTCCTCCCCTCCTCCCTCCCTCCTTCTTCTCTATTCTGCAAACCCCACTCCCTTCTTGCACTGATGATGTTACCTAGTTGGATCATGAAACATCTACAAGAAAACAACCAAGCTCAGAGAGCACCAAAGACTCCACAGTCGTCCTCCTCCTCCTCTTCCTCCTCCTCCTCCTCCTCCTCCACCACCACCACCCCACTCCCTCCTAGTACTGATAATATTACCTAGCTGGGTAGTGAACTGTCTGCAAGCAAACAACCCAACCTCAGAGAGCACCCCAACAATCTTCCTCTTCCTCCTCCTCTTCCTTCTGCTAAACCTCAGTTCTTTCTAGCATTGATGATGTTATGATGTTGGGTGATGAAACGTCTGCAAGAAAACCACCAAGCTCAGAGATCACCAGGGACCCATAGTTCAACCTTGAGTTCAAAATATTCTCTTCTATTGCTATGTCTCTCTGCAATCCCCCCTCATCCTGATATCCTCCATATATTCTGGTGGGGGGGGAATGAGATGATGGAGCAAAAGGCTTATAAACCATTTCCTCATTTCTCTTTGTTGGCTTTGTAGATCATTTAAGCTCTAAGAGATCAGCAAAAATAATAATAATAATAATCCAAAGAAATTGAAAGAAAATCAGGGAAAAAAACATCTGGGGAAGGGCAGCCCTTCCTTTATTGAATTTTAATCTGGACAGGAAGTACCTCCAATCCGAAAGGCAAACAACAATTGAAGCAAAGTGTCAGGATTAGAGATGTAAAATTTCCGGAAATTTTGAAGCTCGGAAAAAAACCCATTTTTTTCCGGTTTTTTGGGGGGGGAAACGGAAATTCTCGGAAAAATTGAAAAAGATGCTACATTAGCACTTTTTTGTCTTTTTAAGATTGAAAGTCATTCTGTTACTTTAGGAACATAAAATATGACTATGGACAATTTGACTTGGCATAAAATTATCACAACTAGCATATTAAAAATATAAAAACCCACTAACATGCAAAAGCAAAACTGAAACCTTTTTCTTGTTACAATAGCAGTACCTCCTAAAGGAAGAACTGCATACAACAATTTTTCATATTTCCTCTCCACAGTATTAATTAAAAATAAAAATTAAATCCCCATTCTCATAAAAAGAATTGAAGATGGGGGAAGTGTTAAGAAGAGAGTGGGACTAAGTTTCAATGGACATTTAATCAGAATCATTGCTTGTCCTCAGTGCACGGAAATTAGAATAATCTGATATCGTACATTTTTTTTAGAAATGATTTGGAAAATATTTGAACACCCTGTCTTAAAATATTTTATTCATCATGTTAAAATAAAATATTCCACAATGTTTTTTTTTCCCTTTTTTCAATTTTTCCAATTTTTTGGAAAAAAACAAAAAAGCCTTCAGGAAAAAAACCGGGAAAAAAAACATTTTTTTCCGAATTTTCCCGGTTTTTTTCCGGGCCTTCACATCTCTAGTCAGGATCAACATTTTTGTGCTTCCCCACCTCCACCATTATTTATTTTATTTACTTGTTAAATTAAACTAGGCCTCCCACCATACTCTCAAGCCACGGCTTAGAAACATCTATACAGTGGTGCAAACATTAAATGTTAATGTGTCAATTAACGTCTCAATCATCCAGGCCAAAATTATCTTAAATTGATTTAACCGTTTTAGGTATTAAATGCCAATCCTCTATCTTTGAATTCTTCACCTTCTGATTATTTTTTTTGAATGTTTTTATAAGTTTAACACTTTTAATCCTAAATTATTTTGATATTAATGTTTAATTTTATGGATTATATTGTATGCTTCCCAGAGCCTGTCTCCGAGGGAGATGGGAGGTTAAGAAATATGAAATATAGCAACAGCAATAACATTTAGACTTATATACCACTTCACAGTGCTTTACAGCCTTCTCTAAGCGGTTTACAGAGTCAGCCTCTTGCCCCCCCCCCGCCCAACAATCTGGGTCCTCATTTTACCGACCTCGGAAGGACGGAGGGCTGAGTCAACCTTGAGCTGGTCAGGATCGATCTGTCCAACTGCGTCAGCCAGCAGTCAATAGAAGTAGCCTGCAGTACTGCATTCTAACCACTGCGCCACCACGACTCTTATAAATTCATTCTTTTTTTTTGTTATAAAGTTTTTTTTATTTTTTCCATTATATATACATAAAAAACATTCTTTTTCCATCAGCAGTTTGTCGTCTTGCTTTACATTTTAATCTTTAATTTATTACACATTTTATCTTGATATGTTACATTTCTTACTCATTTACTTTCTTCAGTTCCACATTCCTTTCTTTTGTTCTATCCACTTATAAAACTTCTCCCAAACCACATAATATTCTATCTGTTCCTTATCTCTAATTGCTAGTGTTAATCTATTCATCTCTGCACAATCTAATATTTTCCTTATCACTTTTTCTTCTTCGGGTAACTCTCCTTTTTTCCAATATTGAGCATATACAATTCTAGCTGCAGTTAGCACATGTATCATCAAATACCTATCCGCTTTTCTATAATTTTCTGACTCCTATAAATTCATTCTTATAAATGAATATTAAAGAAACAGAAATTAAATAAGCTAAAATCCAGAATACTACAGGATGGATGTGGGATCTTCTTTGTAATCAACTAAATGCCTCCAACATAAAACACCCCTTTGTGATTTTTAAGTCAGGAAGAAAATACAGAGACCAATATTATTATTATTTTTTAAATAAAGGAATCATCTTTCTTTAACCCCAGTGGAAATGGAATTATTACATTATTATATGTTCTTGTTTATTTTTAGATCCTATTATGCCCATAGTTTTTCTGTTTTATTTATAGAGGCATGTAGCTGGAGAAAAGAAAGACTAAGGGAGACATGAGGGGCTCCAAAATTTGAGGGGCTGTTACAAAGATGAGGTGGTCAAACTATTTTCCAAACCAACAGAAGGCAAGACAAGAAACAATGGTTGGAAACTAACCAAGGAGAGAAGCAACCTAGAACTAAGGAGAAATTTCCTAATGGTGAGAGCCAACAACCAATGGAATGGCTTGCCTCCAGAAGTTGTGGGTGCTCCATCACTGGAGGCTTTCAAAAACCATTTGTCTAAAATGATATAGGGTCTCCTGCTTTAGCAGGGGGTTGGACTAGAAGACCTCCTAGGTCCCTTCCAATTCTATGATTTTACTGCATCTGGCCTTACGGCTGTAAGGAACTGATTTAATTTGAAAGCATTTTGATAAGATATTTTCTCTCCTCAGTTGGTCTGCAAAAAGCTTTGGTCAAAGGTAGCTGCCAAACCACGCACAGTTCATCCCTCTCAAAGTGAAAATAATTCTTTGGCTGAGAATTTCAGCAACTTTCAAAGATGTGTATCCATTAACCAGGTGGCTTAGGACACTCAAGGCGGCATATTACTGACCAGGGAGAGAGAAATCCATCTTTGCATCCATCAAAATGAGGTCGGGAATAAGGGCAGGGATACTTCAGAGAAAATCGGAGAGTTCATCAGACCCTAAACCCCAAATAAGAAGTCTAAGCTATCGTGATTGTTCCACATTGGTGGAATTATGATACAAACATGTAAGATTTAGAGTGGACTTCAGAATGCGTGGGTTTGTCTTCATGCTGAAAAATTGCAAGGCTTGGAAGCTGGACCTGTTTAAGAAGAATGTGCATTACTTGTGAATAAATAGACTGTAGGAATTGTGGAGTCCTTGATGCTCTCTGAACTTGGCTGCCAAGTTCCAAGATCTTCAAGTTCCCTTCCAACTCTTTTAGGACTCTAAGAAGAGTAAAGATTTATAGCTGTGCCTGGCCTGAAGTTCCAGAATCAGGTGAAGCTACAAGGGGTAAGTCCTTCTTTTCACTCAACCACCAGACATATCCAATTCCTGCAACTGTTCTTCATATGTTTTAGCCTCCAGCCCCCCCCCCAAGAGTCTCAATATCTGTTTTGTATCGTGGTAACCAAAACTGGATGCAAAATTCCAAGTGTGGTCTTGAGAGGTCCTTTCCTGCTCTCTGAACTTGGTTGTTTTCCTACAGATGTTTCCTACAAACTTGGTAACATCATCAGCACTGAGTAATGAAATATTAGCAAGACAACAACCAAGCTCAGAGAACACCAAGGACCTCTCATTTCAATCATGAGCTACAAATATTCTCCTTTATTGGACCTGGGTATGTTTACCTTAATGAAGAGAAGGCTTAGAGGAGATGTGATATCTGTCTTATAATATATGAGGCAGGGGTGACATTCAAATTTTTCCCCTACCTGTTCTGTGGGTGTGGCTTGGTGGGCGTGGCTTGGTGGGGGCTCATGTGACTGAGTGGGCATGGCCAACTTGATGTCACTCATGGCAAGGTGGGGCGGCACCACCCCACCAAGCCACGCCCACAGAACCGACAGAAAAGTTCGGCCAAGTCTTCTAGCATTTGACCTAGCTGCTTCTCGCCTCCTTCTCCTGTTTGCTCTGTGTGTATGAGCCCGAGAAGGAGGAGAGAAGGAGTGAGTGGGAGGGGAGGGGCGGGGCCAGTCAGGGGTGCGATTTACCGGTTCTCCAAACTGCACATAATCGCCGCCACTGGTTCTATAGAACCTGTCCGAACCTGCTGAATTTCACCCCTGATTTGAGGGGACATCATAAGCAAGAGGTGGTCAACTTACTCTCCGAAGCACTTGAGGGTTGGACAAGAAGCCTTTTTTGACCCAACTTGGTAACATCAATAGTGCTGGAAGGGAATGGAGTTTGCAGAGAGGAGGAGGAGGAGGAGGGGGGGGAGGAGGAGGAGGCGGAGGAGGCGGAGGGGGAGGGGGGGGGCGGGGTGGGGCAGGGGGGGGAGGGGGACGGTGGAGGAGGCGGAGGAGGAGGAGGAGGAGGAGGAATTGTGGGATCCTTGGTGCTTTCTGAGGTTGGTTTTCTTGTCTACATTTTGTGACCTAACTAAGGAACATCATTGGTGCTAGTGAGTGTGATAAATACATTAGCATTGATGACATTACCTAATTTGGGTAATGAAACATCTGCAAGAAAACAGCCAAGCTCAGAGAGCACCAAGAACTTGCTTGTTTTGCTTGCAGACATTTCATTACCCAACTATGTAACTTCATCAGGTCTAGTGAGTGTTGTTTGCTTCCTGTTTATGTACAGTAGTTTGCCCTGCCAGTATTAAAGAGGGTGTAGCTTTCTCCTTGGTAAATTAACTGGATTAACACCAAGCAAACAACAAAGCAGAAAATAATACTCTAATGAAAGAACTATCAAGGAGAAAAGCTTTTCCCCACCAATACTGTAAGGACAAGCAACAGTATTTTTAAAAATGGAGCAAACCATACTCACTAGCACTGATCATGTTACCTAGTTGGGTCATGAAATGTCTGCACAAAAACAACTAAGCTCAGAGAAAACCGAAGCCCCCCTCCTCCTCTCCACAAACCCCACTCCCTTCTAGCACTGATGATATCACCTAGTTGGGTCATGAAATGTCTGCAAGCAAAACAACCAAGCTCAGAGAGCTCCAAGAACTCCACAATCTCTAGAGAGCACCAAGCACCTCACAAGATGTTGTTTTGTTTTGCAGAGAGGTGGAAGCTTATGTCACAGTGTGTCCTCTCCTGCAGGACAAATGGGAGTTTCTTCCCAGGGAAAGCTTCTAGAACCATGATGGCGAACCTGAGGGCATGCGAGGCGTTGCCCTATGTCAGCTCCAGCACGCATGTGCATGCTGGCCAGCTGATTTTCAGAGTTCTGGAGCATGGGGGGAGGCAATTTTCGCACTCCCCAGGC
Organism: Thermophis baileyi; assembly: GCA_003457575.1. Taxonomy (NCBI): domain Eukaryota; kingdom Metazoa; phylum Chordata; class Lepidosauria; order Squamata; family Dipsadidae; genus Thermophis; species Thermophis baileyi. The sequence goes on from QLTV01004459.1 coordinate 843,020, forward strand.
TTCAGGAAAGCCTCCAAAGCCTGTGGATGGCGAAAAACAGATCCAACGGGCCTACCGGAAGTTCCGGTAGGCCCGTTGGGCTGTTTTTCGCCTTCCCCAGGCTTCAGGAGGCTTTCCTGAAGCCTGGGGAGGGCGAAAAACAGCCCAACGACCCAACCGGAAGTTCATTTCCGAACTTCCGATAGGCCCGTTATGCCCATTTTTCACCATCCACAGGCTCTGGAGGCTTTCCTGAAGCCTAGGGAAGGCAAAAAACGGCCCAACGGGCCTACCGGAAGTCCGGAGGCTTCAGTGAGGTGTGCGCACCTGCGCAGGGGGGGGCAGCTTGCGCGCATGCATGGGGAGGAGGGCATTGCATTATGGGTGTGGGCACACGCGAGGCGGTATTGTGCACGCGCCCTTTTGGCACCCAGGCAAAAAAAGGTTTGCCATCACTGTTCTAGAATATTCCAAGGGAAATCTTTTTTTTAAAAAAATAAATTCTTTATTTTTACTATATAAAGAAAGAGCAACAGTTTCAATGTCTATATAAACAGTGTGTTGTCTGGTTACAGTTAATTTGAGCAATAGTCGTCATCATCATCATGTTCATTAGTAGTGATCATATAATAACAGTATTTCCTGAACATAATATCAATACTTAATTCTTAATACTAAATCATATTAATAATAAACATCATAATAAACCCTCATGGTAAAATTAATCCTTCTCTTATAATTTTAAATGTTCTAACTTGTTTCTGTTATTTAACCATTGATAAAAAGAATCCCAAGGGAAATCTTTGAGCAATCAGAATTTTGGGAGAGAGAAAAGAAGTTATCCATTATTTCTCAACTATGGCAAGCATGGCTGGCTGGGGAAATCTGGGAGTCGAAGTCAACATGTCTTAAAATTGTCAGAATTGAGAAACACTGCTGTTATCACCATGCTACAGGCACAAAACTTGGATAGCTAGTATATCTGTTTGCACAGGAGAAATATTGGAAACCAAGACAATCCATCCACACACACCCCACCCATTTTTCCATCTCCTCCTGGGTTTAATTACTCTAAATTTATTTATTTTTTTCTTTCCTTGATGAACCATTGGAAGAATTTTCTTGGGTTCACAGTTTCAAGTGCACCTCAATCTCCTTAAACTGGAAAATTCTCTGGCGCTTGCAAGGTAGCTAATACCTCCCTGCACACTGCAGATAGACACACAATAGACGTCCAGAGGAAGGCTTTCAAAATCTGCCCACACTTCGCATTTAGATTCTTAAGCGCCCACCTCTTCAATTATGATTAAAGACAGGCTTGAGATGCAAAATAGAGCTCTGATATTAGGGCCCCTGGAGGATGCGGGACTGTTGATGTATTGCTAAGAACGGGGAAGTTAAAACTTGCTTAGCAAGAGAGAACGAAGAAAGAAAGAAAGAAAGAAAGAAAGAAAGAAAGAAAGAAAGAAAGGAAGGAAGGAAGGAAGGAAGGAAGTCCCTTTGTATTGATAGAAGATTTGGAGGTTGAACTGTAGGGTCCTTGGTGCTTGGTGCTCTCTGATGGTGCCATTTTTAAAGCCATGTTCAGCTTGAGCGCAGGACGGATTCTGTCACTTGTGTTATGAGTTCTTTGCTTTGGATGGTAATTGGTGGTGGCACACGCTGCATTCTGTGGACCTACTGAGCAAATTCTGGATTGAAAACCTCTCTGTGGGGTCCTTGGCGCTCTCTGAGCTTGGTGGTTTTGTTGCAGATGTTGCATGACCCAACTAGGGAACATCATCAATGCTGATGATGTGAGGGGGAGGGGGGGGTGGAGGGGGGGGGGGGGAGGAGGAGGAGGAGGAGGAGGAGGAGGACAACAACAACAATGGCGGTGGGGTCCTTGGTGCTCTCTGAGCTTGGTGGTTTTCTTGCAGATGTTTCATGACCCAACTAAGTAACATCATCAGTGCTAGAAGGGAATGGGGTTGGTGGAGAGGAGGAGGAGGAGGAGGAGGAGGACGACGACGACAACAACAACAAATGGCGGTGGGGTCCTTGGTGCTCTCTGAGCTTGGTGGTTTTCTTGCAGATGTTTCATGACCCAACTAAGTAACATCATCAGTGCTAGAAGGGAATGGGGTTGGTGGAGAGGAGGAGGAGGAGGAGGAGGAGGACGACGACGACAACAACAACAACTGTGGATGCTTTCTGAGCTGGGTATTTTCTTGTGGACATCTCATGACCCAACTAGGGAACACCATCAGTGCTGAAGGGAGGGGAGCTTTTGGAGATGAGACACCGACCGTTGGGTCGTTGGTACTCTCTGAGCTTGGTCATTTTCTTGAAGACGTTTCATGACCCAACTAGGTAACATCATCAGCATTAGAAGGGACAAGCCACTATATATTAGTGGCTTGTCCAGTCAATGTTGTTGGGAGTGTTTTTAGCAATAGCAATAGCACTTAGACTTATATACCGCTTTACAGTGCTTTACAGCACTCTCTAAGCGGTTCACAGAGTCAGCATATTGCCCCCAACAATCTGGGTCCTCATTTTACCCACCTCAGAAGGATGGAAGGCTGTCAACCTTGAGCCGGTGAGATTTGAATCGCTGAACTGCTAAACAGTCAGCTGAAGTAGCCTGCAGTACTGCACTCTAACCACTGCGCCACCTCGGCTCTTTTTGTGGTTCCTTGATTGGGCTGTTGTTTACTGTTTTGATTGTTTGTCTGAGTTGATAGTTCCTTGATTGGGGTGTTGTTTACAGCTTGGTTGTTGGTCTAGTATTAATTTTGATTTAATCTTTGCACATCTAGGAACTGATTGCTGGTGAGGAGGTCCTTTTGTTCCCTTTTTGGCTTTTTGGCTGTCTCTTTTGAATGGTATGTAGACGTTGTTTATCTCTATGTGCCTGTTGATAGCTGATTTTTTTTTAAATGTCAGGCTTCCAGCAATTGGTGTTTGGTGGTTGGCTTGGTCTAGGATGGTCACAGTTTCCCAGTTGAAACTATGGTGAAGTCTGTCTATATGTTGTGAAATTAAAGAGTTTTTTATCATGTCTTCTGACAGGTAGGTGGCATTCATGGATGCCTTCTGCCAGTCTTCTGCCTGTTTGTCCTACACAGTGAGTGTTACAGTCCTTACACTGTATGTTGTAGATGACTCCTGTTTTTCCTTCTTCTGGGGCTGCTGGGTCTTTTGGTTTGCTTAGGGATATTTTGGGGGGGGCTTTAGATGGTTTCTGTGTTACAGTGATGCCATGCGATTGTAATAGTCCTGTGGGAAGAAATGTCCATCTGGGTTCAGTTCCAAGCCGGGAGAAAGACACTGGAAACATGGAGGCTGATTGGAAAGATGGTTTATTGATGAAGCAGAACCACATGGGCTTGTGGTTCTGGGCAGCTGACCACATGGAGTGGAGAGTGAGGATTATTTATACCCTCTCTTGGGCCTTGCCCTTGAGCTTCCTGTTCCTGTGGCAAGGGCTGTGTATTCTATTTGGCTGTTGTCAGATTCCTATGGGGTCATGGAGGAGTCATGGAGGGGTCATAGCTGGCTCTATAGGCAAAAGGGGAAATACAAAACCTAGGTGCTTGTCTGAGCTGATTTTGTCAACCTTTTGTTTGTTGCTTATCTGAGTTTCTGTCTTGACCCAGTCTTTCTGAACGGATTACCAAATCTGAATTTCTAAAAGCTGGCCTCCTTAGTTTCTGCTTGGGGGCAGGGAAATGGGCTGATTTCTGAATAGGCTGGCCCAATCTTTCTTAATGGGCACAAAATATCTGCTGGGGGCTATTAAGAAAGACTGAATCTGCTTTCTGTCACACACACACACACACACACACAAACACGTGTGTGTGTGTGTGTGTGTGTGTGTGTGTGTGTGTGTTTCTCCATTAGGGAAATATAATATTCTGCCTTTTTAATATTTTCCAAAATATTTCATTCTTGGGGGGGGGGGGTGACTTTCTACAGTCCATTAGTCTTCCAGCAAAAAGTCCTTCGGGGGTGGGGCGGCATATAAATTTTATAAAATAAATAAATAAAATGAAGAGCAAACTCCTAGAAGGCGGAACCAGCTGTTGCTAGCTGTTCTAGCAACTGTTGGCTTTCCCTTCCTTTCTTTTTTTCCACATTAAACATTTTACTGAAGTTTACCTTAATATAAAATGGAAATCGAAAGAAAGACACGGGGAAGACATGGGAAACATGGGGGGGGGGAAAGGAAGGAGAAAAAAGATGCGAAGGGAAGGCAAAAAATAGCAGTGATTTTCAACTTTTTTCTGTGCAATAAATTACGAAGTAATATTTACAGCCCCAATTTTTTTTCTTTTCATGTAATTAGCAACTACTGGACATTTCTATAACAATAAGTGAATTTAATAGTCAAGGATTTCTTTACTCTGTTGTGAGCACAAAGTCTACAAGCAGAAACAAAGATGGATTTTTGCTTTTTCTCTTAATTAGGATGTTTTTGCCATCTCTGCTGGTTTCCATCACCTTTTTTCATCTGTTCTTCCATTATGGGAATTAATATTTCCTTCCTTCCTTCCTTCCTTCCTTCCTTCCTTCCTTCCTTCCTTCCTTCCTTCCTTCCTTCCTTCCTCTACTCTTTCCCATTTCCTTCCTTCCTTCCCCTCTCCTTCCTTACTTCCTTCTTTCCTCCCTCCCTTTTTTCTGTTCTGTTCTGTTCTGTTCTCTCCTCTCCTCTTCTCTCTCCTCCTCTCTCCCCCTCTCCCCTTCCCCCCCCACACCTCTCCT
>QLTV01004459.1:848425-861373 GCA_003457575.1 Thermophis baileyi
CCCAAACTGGCAAGAATTTAAAACACCATCTTCTCTTCTCTTCTCTTCTCTTCTCTTCTCTTCTCTTCTCTTCTCTTCTCTTCTCTTCTCTTCTCTTCTCTTCTCATCTCTTCTCTTCTCTTCTCTTCTCTTCTCTTCTCTTCTCTTCTCTTTTCTTCTCTTCTCCTCTCCTCTCCTCTCCTCTCCTCTCCTCTCCTCTCCTCTTCTCTTCTCTTCTCTTCTCTTCTCTTCTCTTCTCCAGCGATTTTTCACACACAAAAAGTTTTTAATCAACTCATAAAAATCTTACCAATTCATATTCTACTTTGTTGCAAAGGCTGTGGCTGGTTTCAGAGAGAGACAGAAGGGTGAAAACTAATATTACAGTGACCTCATGACATTTTCTCCCAGCTTCACTGGAATAAAAAAAATTCAAGAAGATTTTTAAAAACCAGATGGGTGTGGGAGAGTTTCCCTGAAATGTCAATTTTAACTGCATCAGTCATTAGCCAAAAGCACATAATTACTCATAGGTTGCATTAGATACAGATACAGATTAACAGAGTTGGAAGGGATCTTGTAGGTCATCTAGTCCAACCCCACCCTGCCCAAGCAGGAGACCCTACACCATTTCTGACAGGTGGCAGTCCAGTTTCTTCTTGAAAGCCTCCAGTGATGAAGCCCCCACAACTTCCGAAGGCAACTTCTGTTCCATGGGTTGATTGTTGTCACTGTCAGAAAATTTCTCCTTATTTCCAGGTTGAATCTCTCCTTGTTCAGTTTCCATCCATTGTTCCTTTTTCTGGCCTTTGAGTGCTTTGGAAAATATCTTGAGCCCCTCCTCTCTGTGGCAGCCCCTCAAATATTGGCAGACTGCTATCATGTCTCCCCTGGTCCTTCTCTTCACTATTTATTTATTTTATTTATTTTATAAAATTTATATGCCGCCCAACTCCCGAAGGACTCTGAGCGGCTTACATCATAAAAAAATAAAACATATAAAAGCAATTTAAAAAAAAACATCTATATTTAAAATAAAACATTCACACAACCATGCATGGGCCAATCAGAACAACTATTGGCCCTAGGCCTGCCGGAAAAGCCAGGTCTTAATGGCTTTACAGAAGGCCAGTAAGGTGGGGGTAGTACGGATCTCGGGGGGGAGTTGGTTCCACAGAGTCGGAGCGGCTACAGAGAAGGCCCTCCCCCGCGGTCCCACCAGCCGGCACTGTCTGGCTGACGGGACCTGAAGAAGGCCAACCCTGTGCGACCTCACTGGTCGATGGGAGGAGTGTGGGAGAAGGCGGTCACGCAGATAAACTGGTCCTGAGCCATGTAGGGCTTTAAAGGTAACAACCAACACCTTGAATTGTGACCGGAGCGCAATCGGCAACCAGTGCAGCTCGCTAACTAGACTAGCCATGCCCAGTTCCTGCAACCGTTCATCGTATGTTTTAGCCTCCAGTCCCCTAATCTTCCTGGTTGCTCTCCTCTGCACTTTTTCTAGAGTCTCAATATCTTTTTTATAGTGTGGTGACCAAAACTGGATGCGGTACTCCAGGTGTGGTCTTGCTAAGGCTTTATAGAGTGGTATTAGTACCTCCCTTGAACTTGAGCATTCATACAGAGAATGGTGAGATTTCTTGATGCAACCATGTACCAGGCCAAGAAGCTCAGGTGAATCATTTATAGGAAGAAAGAGAACTGGAATGGATGTCCTGCATGTTTTCAAAGCTGGAGAAGCAATTTCTTCCTTTGTGCTCAGTGCTTAGGCACCTAAAAATACTTATTCGTTTTTGTTGTTCAATCGCTAAGTCATGTCCGACTCTTCGTGACTTCATGGACCACAGCACGTCTGGTCGCTCATCCTCCACTGTCTCCTGGAATTTGTCCAAATTCACATTCATGGCGTTGATGACACTATCTAAGCATCACATGCTCTGCTGTCTCCTTCTCCTTTTGCCTTCCTTCTTTCCCAACATCAGGGTCTTCTCCAAGGAGTCCTCTCTTCTCATTAGGTGGCCAAAGGATTTGAGCATCCGGATTTGTCCTTCCAAAGGACAGTCAGATGTTCCAGAGGGCTATTACAGATTAACAGAGTTGGAAGAGACCTTGTAGGTCATCAAATCCAACCCCCTGCCCAAGTAGGAGACCCTACACCATTTCTGACAAATGGCAGTCCAATTCTTTTTGAAAGCCTCCAGTGATGAAGCTCCCACAACTTCTGAAGGCAAGCTGTTCCATTGGTTGATTGTTCTCACTGTCAGAAACCCTTATTTCTAGGTTGAATCTCTCCTTGATCAATTTCCATCCATTATTCCTTGTCTGGCCTTCAGGTGCCTTGGAAAATACCTTGGCCCCTTCCTCTTTGTGGCAGCCCCTCAAATATTGGAAGACTGCTATGATGTCTCCCCTGATCAATCTCTTCACTAGACTAGCCATGCCCAGTTCCTGCAACCGTTCTTCATATGTTTCCTGGTTGCTCTTCTCTGCACTCTTTCTAGAGTCTAAACATCCTTTTTTATAGTGATCAAAACTGGATGCGGTATTCTAGGTGTGATCTTACTAAGGCTTTATAGAGTGGTATTAGTACCTCACTTGATCTTGATTGTATCCCTCTGTTAATGCAATTTAGGATTGCATTGGCTTTTTTTGGCTGCTGCCACACACTGTTGGCTCATGTTTAAGTGATTGTCCGCTAGGACTCCAAGATCAAGATCCAAGATCAAGATCCAAGCAGCAGCAACAGCAGAGAAGGCCCTCATCCTGGACCCCACCAGCAGGAATAATTGGGCTGACAAGACCCGCAGCGGGCCTCCTCTGCTGGCAGGAGTGGGATGGACCAACCCATGTCAAGGTGGACTCACAAGGCACTTCTTTCTGTTCTCAACTTGACAAAGAAGCTAAGGGATGCCAACGGGATGGTTGACATTAAACCAGTTCTCTAAGTAGGAGCCTAACTGGAGCCCACCAGGAGGCCAACAGTCTCTTTTACTGTACTCACAAGGCGCTTCTTTCTGCTCTCAACTTGACAAAGAAGCTAAGGGATGCCAACGGGATGGTTGACATTAAACCAGTTCTCTAAGTAGGAGCTTAACTGGAGCCCACCAGGAGGCCAACAGTCTCTTTTACTGTACTCACAAGGCGCTTCTTTCTGCTCTCAACTTGACAAAGAAGCTAAGGGATGCCAACGGGATGGTTGACATTAAACCAGTTCTCTAAGTAGGAGCCTAACTGGAGCCCACCAGGAGGCCAACAGTCTCTTTTACTGTACTCACAAGGTGCTTCTTTCTGCTCTCAACTTGACAAAGAAGCTAAGGGAGGGGGAATGAGTACAATTGGAATGTGTGAGGAGCTGGGAGGGAGAAAAGGAATCTACGTGAGCCGTTTGCAGCCTGAGGAAATCTCACCAACCCCAAGGTCAGAAGCTGAAGACTTTTGAAAGGTGCAGACTGTTTTCCCAAAATGAAATGCTTAACCTGGATTGGTGGACAGTGGACACTGGGCAGCCCGGGGAACAGAAAATGGGTTTTTACTATGCTGTGCTTTGTGCCGAAGCCTTAGAACTGGCTTTGCTTCTTCTGTACCTATATGGATCTGTCCCTAAAATTATACTCTTGGTAAAATGAAATATATCCCAGGAGTTTCTTTGACTGTACAGGCCAACGACATGTTCAGTAAACATCACACATGTCGATGTGTGATCTCAAAACATCACATCATGTTGAAGAGTTCTGGAGAAGTTGGAAGCCTGCACTCTTTTATCCCATTTGGTGGGATCTAAACAAAGAATTAGGGACGCAGTGGCTCAGTGGCTAAGACGCTGAGCTTGTCGATCAGAAAGGTCGGCAGTTTGGCGGTTCGAATCCCTAGCGTCGCGCAACGGGGTGAGCTCCCGTCACTTGTCCCAGCTTCTGCCAACATAGCAGTTTGAAAGCACATAAAAATGCAAGTAGAAAAATAGGGACCAATTTGGTGGGAAGGTAACAGCATTCCGTGCGCCTTTGCCATTTAGTCATGCTGGCCACATGACCATGGAGACGTCTTCAGACAGCGATGGCTCTTTGGCTTTGTAACGGAGATGAGCACCGCCCCCTAGAGTCGGGAATGACTAGCACATATGTGTGAGGGGAACCTTTTTACCTTTACCTAAACAAAGAATTGCCAAACTATGCATAGTTAAAAGCAAGCCACAATTCCCCATGATGATGTGAAAGCTGGAGACTGAGAAAATTCAAGACAAAGACGACAGATGCCTTTGAATTATGGATTTAGAGATGGATTTACTAAGTCTGACGTGGATAGGAAGAAGAACCAATCAATGAATACTGATAAAATTAATATTGGCTGCTGCTTCAGGCAATTATTTGCAAGCTGAACTTCCCGGATTTGAGGCATTTGTGACGCAAGCAGATAACATACCAGAGAAAAACAATCATTCTTGGCAAGATTAAGGAAGTAGGTATCAGGCTCCAAGTAATGCACCCATCACAAATCGAACTCCGAGGCATTGCTTTTCCTCAAAGAACACATTTATTTAGATACCCCATCTTGGCGCTACTGGTGAAAATCCAGTACTAAAGTTCCCAGGCTTTTCACCCCAATATAAGTTTCAGTTTCTCAACTTTCCAAAACAACTGTCACATTGCCCAACCAAGATGCGAGCTGGTTGCTCGGCGACAACTCTCCTCCTCCTCCTCCTTCTCCTCCTCCTCCTCCTCCTCCTCCTCCTCCTCCTCCTCCTCCTCCTCCGGTCAGCCAGACGTTGGAATGTGGTTGACTCAACAGTTAGGAATTCTGTTTTGACCAAAGGCTCCATTCCCCCCTTCATGCCAGAATTCATGCCAGAATGCTCAAGGATACAAACAATCCCACACCCCAATTAAATTCAGGCTTGACAGTAGGAGGGTGAGACAGCAGGTATGATCAATGGACACATTCAGGGATATCATTGTCTAGTCTAGTGAAAAGAAGGACTGGAGGTGACATGATAGCAGTCTTCCAATATTCGAGGGGCTGCCACAGAGAAAAGAGAGTCACCCTATTCTCCAAAGCACCTAAAGGCAGGAGAAGAAGCAACAGATGGAAACTAATCAAGAAGACAAGCAACCTAGAACTAAGGAATAATTTCCTAACAGTAGAACAATTAATCAATGGAACAACTTGCCTCCAGAAGTTGTGGGTGCTCCATCAATGGAGGCTTTTAAGAAGAGAATGGAGAATCACTTGTTTGGAATGTTATAGGATCTCCTGCTTGAGCAGGGAGTTGGACTAGAAGACCTCCAAGGTCCCTTCCAACTCTGATGATGATGATGATGATGTAACTGTAGGACAAAGATATGGAATTTCTGCAAGAAACCCAAACCAGAGGGGAATCAAAGCCACTCCAGTGTAAGACCTACACCTCGAGACTTGTGGGTGGGTTTCCACTCACTGAAAATGTAGCCAACATTCGTGATTTCTCTTAGCTGAAAATAGAAGCATTTTGGCAGAATGAGATGTCACTTCTCTTCATTCTTTCCAAATGAGTGGGCTTGGTAATCCAACCACATGGCCATGGACCAGTTCCAATTATCTTTATGTAGTTATTTCCTGACAAGTTTCGATTGCAAGTTCATGCAATTTGCTGTTGGAAAGGAGAAATGTTTGGTTCACTCATTTCACTCTATCTTGTGGCTCAGGAAGGGACTGCAGCAGGGGTGAAATGCTACCGGTTCGGACCGGTTCGCCTGAACCAGTAGTAAAAAAATGCTACTGGTTCGGGCGAACCGGTATATCCGATGATCAGCTGTGCGACAATCAGCTGTGCCGCGTGATCTAGATTAGCTAGAAAGCAGGATTTTCTAGCTAATCTAAATCGCGCGGCACAGCTGATTCCCCCCCCCCGCTGTTCTACTTACCTTTGCAGACTCCGATGGCTTCAAATTGCTCCTTTTTCAGCGCTGCACGGTAGTGCCTGCGGCGCGCATGCGCGCGCAAAGCGAACCGGTAGCAGACTTCAGAGGATTTCACCCCTGGACTGCAGTCTTTCTGATAATCCATTTTTCTGGTGCTACATACAGTAAATCTTGGGGTCTCCGCATGTGTTAGAGAGGGGCCTAAAAATTATCTGCAAAGTTCTGAAACTTTCTTGGTTTTTCCTTGAAGGCATTTCGCTTCTCATCCAAGAAGTTTCATCAGTTCTGACTGGATGGTGGTGGCGGGGGTGGTGGTGGTGGAAGAATTAGTTCTGGCAGTCAAAACAGTTTCTTGGATGAGAAGTGAAATGTCTTCAAGGAAAAACAAAGAAATTCCAGTTGCCTTTTGAAAAAGCACCTTTGAGACAACCATGAGCTGGATGATCAATGATCACAGAGTGATCAATGCCTGGAATTCACTACCTGATTCTGTGGTTTCTTCCCCAAACCCAAAAAACTTTAACCTTAGACTGTCTACTGTCGACCTCACCCCATTCCTAAGAGGTCTGTAAGGGGCGTGCATAAGCGCACCAGCGTGCCTACCGTCCCTGTCCTACTGTCCTATTGTCCTCATCTATCTGTATTCACCTTGATTATGTTTATGTTTATACCTATACCTGCTATCTTGTACATGTTTGACAAACAAACAAATAAATAAATAAAAATAAAATGACTAAGAATCTCCATAGACATTCTTTGAAGAAACATCTCTAAGGGCTTCCGAGTGTTGTAGTTGTTTTCATAAATGGGATAATGTTGAGGAAATGGGGCAGCATGTTGAAGCATTGTTAAAGTTTTCTATCATTGATTTTTATGTAGACAAATGTTCTTTTGATTGATATTCCATAGTTTAGAAAGAACAGGAGGGAAGAAAGACAATGTGCATTTTGATCATCACAAAGAAATCAACAAGAATGGAGCATCCATCAGTTATTAAAAGGTCTGAGAAACTCAAGGGCCCTTCTATATTTGTATTTCCAGTATTTCACCATCAGGATTTTTATTTGAAGAATTGTTTAGAAAATTATATATACTATTTTATATGCTTTTCCCTAACGTTAAGTAAACTGACTTAGTTCAGTGATGGCTAACCTTTTATGTCACCGCATGCCGACCTGCGTTCGGGAAATGGCACGCAAAACCATCCCGCCTGGACCGCGCGGCCTCACTGGCCTTTGCATGCATGGGAGCGCCGAAACACGGAAGAGCAGCATTCTGGTACGTATGCTCTTAAAAGCACACACCGCACCGCACGTATTGGGCATCATCACTCCTATTTTCTGCGTTGTTGTTGTCAGACACCTCGATATTTGTGAGAAGTTTCTCCTGTTGGAAAATAACCAACCATCCGACATGACAGTGATCCCAAGAACATTTTTCAAATTCTGTCCTCCTGCGTTTTCTGTGCTATGAGATATGCCTCTCACTCACCTCGCAACACGTATAAACGGTGCGCAGACTGTAAATTGGTTGGACACCTTTGAAAAGTATGTTCACATCAGAGGGAAAGAATAGGGTTCTCCAGATGTAGAACAACAGAGTTGGAAGGGAACTTGGAGGTCTTCTAGTCCAACCCCCTGCTCAGGCAGGAGACCCTATACCAGTGATGGCTAATCTTTTATGTCACCGCGTGGCAACCTGCGTGCTGGAAATGGCACGCAAAACCATCCCGCCTGGACCGCATGGCCTCGCTGGCCTTCGCGTGCATGGGAGTGCCAAAACCCGGAAGAGCAGCATTCCGGCACGCATGCCTGCACCAGCACCTGAACTTCCGGTTTCTGGCATGCATGTGTGCCCAATGAACAGCTGTCCATCACGCATGTGCGTGACGGAAACCCGGAGGTTTGGGTGCTGGAACACTGCTCTTCAGGGTTTCGGCGCTTTCGCGCCCACGAAGGCCAGCTGACCAGCGCACGTGTGTGCACAGGAATGTGGAAACGGAGCCAGCGAGGTCACGCATCCTGCACAGGATGGCTCTGCACGCATTCCATAGGTTTGCCACCACGGACTTAGTTAAATAGTTTACTAGTGTAGAAACATGCAATATTATGCTATTAACATAAGTCAAGTTACTTAATGTTAAGTGAGCTAGTAAACTATTTAACTGTTAGTTTACTTAACATTGAGTAATTTAACACCCTCCACCCCCCCCACCCCCACATACACATGGGTATATATGTTAGCCCGGATTTGTTTAATATGTACAGTAAAAGATGCATGATTTTATGAGGTTTCTCTTTGTTTTTTCTCCTTGTTAGTCTGTCTATGTTTTTGCATACAATAAAAATAAGAAGAGCCAAAATAGATATTCAGGAGGAAGGAAGGAAGGAAGGAAGGAAGGAAGGAAGGAAGGAAGGAAGGAAGGAAGGAAGGAAGGAAGTCAGACAGAGATGGGACAAAATGGGCTGCACAACCTTTTATTTTATTAATTTTTCTGAAGGTACAAGCTAATCACAATCTAATTAGCATATTATACAAATGTATGTAAAGGCACTTCCCAGCTCATTGCCTGCTTAGGTTTATATAGTCATGTGAAAATAGACTAATATTTCCCCCCCTCCCCCTTTCCAGAAGTTTCAACTATAGACCAAGATTGCCGTTTTCATCCTGACCAAACTAAATTGTTTGGTAGGATTTGACCAATATGGAATGAGTCATTGGCATTTTAGTTTTTATTATTGTTATTTTATTTCTTATTAGCTTTATTAAACAAGCCCCCCCACAGAGATAACAACATCCCAGAAATTGTTAGGATGTTTGCTTAGGTAGCACACATCCTAACAATTAATAGAGAATTAATGATTCTCTATCTTGAAGCAACAACTTCCTGTTCTTGTTGAGATGCAAAGGAGGCGTTTTGACATTTTAAAAAAATAATACAATAAAATGAAACTATGAGTCCACATTCCACTGTCATTTTGAGACCTGTTTCGGAATATGTTGTGAATATGTTGAGGTATTCAGATTACCCTACCTTGTTGCTGTTTGTTTTGTTGTAAAAATAAGACATAGAATAACAGAGCTGGAAGGACCTTGGAGGTCTTCTAGTCCTACCCCCTACTCAAGTAGAAGACCCTATGCAATTTCAGACAAATGGCTGTCCAGTCTCTTCTTGAAGACCCCCAGTGATGGGGAACCCACAATTTATGAAGGCAAGCCATTCCATTGGTTGATTGAAATTTCTGCTTACTTCTAGGTTGGTTCTCTCCTTGGTTAGTTTTCATCTGTTGTTTCTTGTCTTGCCTTCTCATGCTTTGGAAAATAGTTGACCCCCTCTTCTTTGGGGCAGCCCTTCAAATATTATCATGACACCCTATGTCCTTCTTTTCACTAACCCAATTCCTACAACTGTTCTTCATAGGTTTTGGCCCCCAGTCCCCTAATCATCCTTGTTCTTCTTCTCTGCACTCTTTCCAGAGTCTCAGCATCTTTTTAATATCATGGCGACCAAAACTGGATGCTGTATTCAAAGTCTGGTCTTACCAAGGCATTATAAAGCGATATTAACACTTCACATGATCTTGATTCTATCCCTTTCTAATGCAACCTAGGACTGTGTTGGCTTTTTTTGACAGTTGCAGCACACTGCTGGCTCACACTGAAGTTATTGTGCACTCTTGCAGTTACTACTGTTGAGCGAGATACCACCTATTCCAGTGATGGCGAACATTTTTTTGCTCGGGTGCCAAAAGGGCGCGCGCGTGCGCGATAGCATGCGTGTGTTTGCCCACACCCATAATGCAATGTCCTCCCCCCATGCATGCATGCACAACCCCCCCACTCTGCCCCCCCACATGCGCGCAGGCCTCACTGAAGCCTCCGGACTTCCGGTAGGCCCGTTGGGCCGTTTTTCGCCTTCCCCAGGCTCCGGAGGCTTTCCTGAAGCCTGGGGAGGGCGAAAAATGGCCCAATGGGCCTACCGGAAGTTCGGAAATGAACTTCCGGTAGGCCTGTTGGGCCGTTTTTCGCACTCCGGAGGCTTCAGAAGGCTTCCCTGAAGCCTCTGGAGTGCGAAAAACGGACCAATGGGCAAACTGGAAACGGTTAAAAATGGCCCAATGGGGGGCACATGTGCAGGGATGCGCACATGCGCAATGCGGCACGCGTGGGGGGGGTTGTGTGTTGGCACACGTGCTCCCATTTTTGGCACGCAAGAAGAAAAAGGTTCGTCATCACTGCTCTAGGGTCTACTCTATATGTTTCTTAACTCTACGGCTACAGTGGAAAATGGGTGCCCCCATTGCATACAGCTGGAAGGCCTTGGAAACTACATTTCCCAGCTCTCCCATCTTGAAGCCTGGGGAGGGTGAAAACGGCCCAACGGCCCAACCGGAAGTTCGTTTCCGAACTTCCAGTTGGCCCATTGGGTCCATTTTTCGCCATCCACAGGCTCCGGAGGCTTTCCTGAAGCCTAGGGAGGGCGAAAACGGCCTCCCCCCACCCTCCGGAAGGCCAAAAATCAGCTGGCCAGAGCATACATGCATGCTGGAGCTGACATAGGGCAACGCCTCGTGTGCCCTCAGATATGGCTCCGCGTGCCACCTTTGACACACGTGCCATAGGTTCGCCATCACGGACCTATTCTATACCTGTGCATTCTACACCAACTATTCTATACCAGTGCAAATAAGATTCAAATCCCCAACAAAGAATGAACTGGGGGATTCCTTGTCACTGTTTGAGGGAGCAAACCCACATCTCCCAAGGGTTTTGCTATGAATGAGTGCCTGTAACTTCATTACACAATCAGATTGCATTAATAACAATGTTTTTCTCCTAATTTTGCACTAAGCTCCTGACTCTGTCCCAAAGGTGCTTTTTTCAAGAGGCAACTGGACTTTCTGTTTTATCTTTGAAGAGGTTTCACTTCTCATCCAAGAAGCTTCTTCAACTCTGGCTGGATGGTGGGGAATGGAAGGATTTATATTCCTTGCACACAGCTGGTCCTTTGCATTCTTTTTAGAGAGTCGTTGAGGCCATGTGTGTCCTCTAAAACCTTTGGGACAACCATGACCTGGATGACTGAGAATCTCTTCAGACTTTAATTTATTTATTTATTTATTTATTTATTTATTTATTTATTTGCCCAACTCCCAAGGGACTCATGGATCCAGTTGATTTCCAGAAAGTGCTTGAGCAGTTTCTTAGCAATCTGTTAGTCGATCTTTTAGGAATATGAAGGTGACTTCACATTCCAAACACATTCCTGAGTAGCCTTTCCTTTCCACTGATCTTAAGGAGCCTCTTGGTTTTCTCAGAGGTGAGCACCTTGAGCATTGCTGGTAGATGACAAGAAACAAAGTCAAGTGAACAAGAACAGATGCTCAAGTTCAGGCCTATTCCATGGTCATAAGAGCAACAAAGCAGAACCACTTCTATGTATTTATTGTGTCTGGGAAGGCAGGGGTGGGTTCCAACTTACCTCGCTGTCGGTTCACTCCCTCCCGTGCCACGTGGGCGCACCTCGTGGGCGTGCACGTACTTCGTGCGCATGTGCATGTGCAGTACACAGTGCCGGAAGTTGGCTTCTGCGCATGCTCAGAAGGAAAAAAATTTAAAAAAAATTCCAAAAAAAAATTCAAAAAAAGGATTAGTCTCCGAACACTCTTCAAGGGTAGCCCCATGTAGAGCACATTGCATTTAGCGCAATTAGCTATGCAATTTGGGATGGACACCCTTCGAATGGGGTGGGAGTATGAACGGATTTCTAGAGAGATTGCAGACTACAGCAACATTAGTGCTACTCAGGTGACCCTTAAGACACAGATAAACCTTCAAGTGCTTCAATGACACTCTAAAAGGATGCAAATGACCAGCTGTCTGCAAGGAATATAAATCCTTCCCATTCCCCACCATCCTGTCAGAGCTGAAGAAGCTTCTTGGATGAGAAGCGAAACATCTTCAAAGAAAAAACAAGAAAGCCACCTGAAAAAGCCCCTTTGGGACAGAAGACTGCAAAAGAATATAATATACCTATTTGAAATCTCTGAGACATTAGCATCCCTTAACTGTAAATAAAACGAAGCTGAGTTGGTAAAGACAAAAGGATCTGCTTCCAACACAGTCCAAAGAATTGCAGTTCTCAAATTATTTGTTAAATATTTTGCACGGTTAAAGAGGTGCTTTACTACGACAAGTGCTTTTTAATGGGAATTGGAAATGGAAATTTAACTCAGGGGAATATAAGATTCATTAATTGAACAGAGTAAGCAGTGCTTAGTTCTTACCTTAATAGAATAGTGTGTTTTTTATATATCTAGAACAGTGTTTCTCAACCTTGGCAACTTTAAGATATATGGACTTCAATTTCCACAATTCCCTAGCCAGCTGGGGATTCTGGGAATTGAAGTCCATACATCTTAAAGTTGCCAGGGTTGAGAAACACTGATTTATAGGATGATGTCATGTGAAATCATCACAGATCGTACTGGGTGCATGAATCTCAAACACTCCAAAGCAGGGGTGGGATTCAGTCGGTTCGGACTGGTTCGGGCGAACCGGATGTTAATTTTAATCTGTTTCGCTGAACCGGTTGTTCCAAGGACTGGTTGACCCCGCCCACTCCTCCCCTCCCCTCCCAGGAGTCTCCACGCAGCCTGTTTTGGATGCAAGATAAGTGCAGGGCCCGCGTGGAGGCTCTGGGAGGGCAAAAAACGGGCCTACCAGAAGTCCGGAAACGGGCCTCTGGTGCCCGGGGGAGGACGTTTTCGCCCTCCTGGAGGCTCCAGGAAAGTCTCTGGAGCCTCAGAGGGTGAAAAACGGGCCTACCGGAAGTATATACAGAGTTGGAAGGGACCTTGTAGGTCTTCTAGTCCAACCCCCTGCTCAAGCTGGAGACCCTACCATTTCAGACAATAGTTCTAACTGTCAAGATATTTCTCCTTACTTCTAGGTTGGATCTAGTGTACATAGATGAGAGAGAGAGACAGAGAGAGACAAACACACACACACACACACACACACACACACACAAATGCGCGGGCGCACGTAGAAATATGGAAATGCACAGAGA
>QLTV01004459.1:861381-872933 GCA_003457575.1 Thermophis baileyi
ACAACCACACACACCCACACACACACACACACACATATTTTTATATTGAGAGAGAGAGAGAGAGAAAGAGAGAGAGAGAGAGAGAGAGAGAGATGATAGAGAGAGTGATAAAGAGATAGAGATTATCAAGGTTGTTACTAACAAGGTTAGCATCCTAGATCTTCCTATTATATGAATATTTCCATAGCTTCATATGCTCTTACCCATCTGACATGCACCCCAGCAGACTCATTAATCTATGCCGATGCATACATTTTACTTCCGTGCGTCAGCCAAAAACGCCTGTGAGGAATTCTGCTATTTCATCAGCAGCCATTCCAAACTCCATAATTATAGCCTTGTTATTCTGTCCCCCGGATGAATCAGTCCAAGGGCCCCGCTCGATAGAGAGAGTGAATCAGATCCCCAAATTCTGCCATAGGAAAACCTGAACCGTTCAGGGCATATAAATTAAGCTCATTGACAAATGTGCACATATGGGATTCTTACATAACTCGAATTCCTTGGGGGTACATCAGAAACTCGTCACCGAGCAAACTTTATACAACCGTGCTATTTTCGGTTTCTTCCATAATTGTCAGTTCATGCATCCTTTCTGGGATTCCTGTAGTGGGTAACTCCAAAAAAGAAAAGAAAAAATACCTTAGATTCTAGAATGAGTGTACCAGTTTAAAAATGTTTTTCCAAGCGCACAGATTGAAGGAACTTTTGTTCAGCTCGTTATAGAAAAGCTTGTTTCCCGAAAGGGGCGCATAACGCAAAGGGCACAGAGATATACACGTACACGTAGAGATAAACTGTGCAAATAGAATGGATAGAGAATGCAGGTACATTTTTAACCCCATCGGCATTTCAAATAGAGGCCTATCCTGATCGTTTGCAGATCTTGTAACTTTTGGGTAGGAGGAAAGGGGAAAAGCTTTTTATTTCATATGTTATGTTTTATTTTATTTTTGTTTTTATTTTATTTTATATTTTTTTTGAATTTTTGAATTTTATTTTTGAATTTTGAATTTTTTAAATATTGTTTTTGTTTTTTAAAAAAAATTTAAACATTTTTTTTTTATAAAAATAGGATCCCCAACATGATCGCTAACGTCTGATGACAGATATAGCACAAGTAGAGGAAATATTTTTTTTTAATTTTTAAATTATTTTTATTTTTAATATTTTTAATGTTCAATTTTTTATTTTTTATTTTTATTTATTTATTTATTTATTTTTAATTAAAAAATATTTTTTATAAGGAGAAACTTCCTACCAGTGAGAACAATTAATCAGTGGAATGGCTTGCCTCCTGAAGTTGGGGTTGCCCCCATCACTGGTGGTTGCCTGGAATGGTACAGGCTCTCCTGCTCAAACCGGGGGGGGGGGGGGTGGGCTAGAAGACCTCCAAAGTCCCTTCCAACTCTATTATTCTGTGTTCAAAAAGCTCCTTGTTTCTTTCATTTCCAATTCATTGTACGAATGGGGCCATTAGACAAAATGCCTGCCTTTCAAAACATCAAAGCAACAATCAAAGAACATCACATAATCTTTATTGAAAAAAGCAGGCCTTCCGGCACCCACTGAGCATCGGGAACAAGCATATAGAGAAAAAGAAGAGGCATTATTCAAAAACCTTTTCTACCCTTTCTCCTTCCACCAATTTATCCTGGGCTATTCAGGTCTCCTCCTTTGAGTGGGCTTCTCTGTCATTTTGGAAAATGTCACCTGGGCTGTCATGTTATTTTCTACGGATTGCAAAAGAACACACAAAACAAAAGAGCCGTTTGAAATGTTCAAAGAAACACATAAGTGCTTTTCACCGGAAAGTGGGTGTCCATATAATTTGAATGAATGAATGAATGAATGAATGAATAAATGCATGGATGTGAATGAATGAATGAATGAATGAATGAATGAATGAATGAATGAATGAATGACAACTTCCCCTCCTAGTTTTTAAAGGACAGTAGGTCTAAATGTCAGCAGAATCCACATGAGAGGGTCAGTTGGGGAAGATATGTATAATTCACAAGATTCAGGTTGACCATCCTTACCAAACGAAGAGAATATTTGTGGTCCAGGGTACAACTGGACTGTTTTCTGAGCTTGGTGGTTCTCCTGCAGACATTTTATGACCCACCTAGGGCACATCATCAGTGCTAGAAGGGAGTGGAGTTTGGGAGGAGGAGGAGGACTGTGGGATCCTTGGTGCTTTCTGAACTTGGTTGTTTTCTTGCAGATGTTTCATTAGCAGACAGGATAACATCATCAGTACTAGAAGGAAGTGAGGTTTGCAGAGATGATGATGATGATGAGGAGGAGGAGGAGGAGAAGGAGGAGGAGGAGGATGCCTGTGGGGTCCTTGGTGCTCTCTGAACTTGGTTGTTTTCTTCCAGATATTTCATTAGCAGACAAGATAACATCATCAGTACTAGAAGGAAGTGAGGTTTCCAGAGATGAGGAGGAGGAGGATCTGAATAGAGCTGGAAGGGGCCTTGAAGGTCTTCTACCTCAACTCTCTGTTGAAGCAGGAGACCCTTTACCATTTCAGATAGTTGTCCAGTCTCTTCTTAAAAGCCTCCAGTGATGAAGCACCCACAACTTCTGGTGGCAAGCTGTTCCACTGGTTAATTGTTCTCACTGTTAGGAAGTTTCTCCTTAATTCCAGGTTGCTTCTCTCCTTGATTAGTTTCCATCCATTGTTTCTTGTCCTTCCCTCAGGTGCTTTGGAAAATAAGTTGACCCCCCCTCTTCTTTGTGGCAGCCCCTCAAATGCTGGGAGACTGCTCTCATGGCCCCCCTAGTCCTCCTTTTCTCCAGACTAGCCAAACCCGAATCCTGCAACCGTTCTTATATGTTTTAGTCTCCGGGCCTTTAATCATCTTAGTTGCTCTTCTCTGCACTTTTTCCAAAGTCTCAACATCTTTTTTGTAAGGTGGTGGCTCCATCACTGGAGATTTTCAAGACAGATGGACAGCCATTTGTCTAAAATGGTATATAGGGTCTCCTGCTTGAGCAGGGGGTTGGACTAGAAGACCTCCAAGGTCCCTTCCACTCTGTTGTGATTGATTGAAATCTGAAACCTGTCCAACTTTTTGCCAAGTGCTAGAGATTTTTTTTTTTTTAAAGACACCGTTGTCTAGGTTTGGCCATATTTCATGTCAGGATTCTCACCCCCGCCCCCCAATCAGGATGTGATGTTGCACTAAAATTAATGAAGAGTTGTGATTCCTTGCACAACCCCCCCCCCTCATTAATTTTGATATTAGCTGTTGCTGTCATACTCTGCTGACATTTAATTTTTCCCTAATTTAGCATTGCATGCAAAATGAAGAAACTAAAGACGGTCGTTCCAATAAGGAACCCCCCTTCTCTTATTCTCTCTCTCTCCCTCTCTCTCTCTCTCTCTCTCTCTCTCTCTCTCTCTCGCTCTCTCTCTCTCTCTCTTCCTCTCTCTCTCTCCCTCTCTCTCTTTCTCT
The DNA here is from genome assembly GCA_003457575.1 of Thermophis baileyi. NCBI lineage: Eukaryota > Metazoa > Chordata > Lepidosauria > Squamata > Dipsadidae > Thermophis > Thermophis baileyi. The sequence goes on from QLTV01004459.1 coordinate 864,849, forward strand.
CCCATTCTCTCTCTCTTGATCTCTTGATCTCTCTCTCTCTCTTTCTCCCTCTCTCTCTCCCTCTCTCTCTCTCTCTCTCTCTCTCTCTCTCCCTGCCTCTCTCTCTCTCTCCTAGATCTCTCTCTCTCTCTCTCTCTCTCTCTCTGCAGTAAAAGGGGATATCACTTGTGACAGAATGGTTTGGCTTAACTTGTTGGTAGTTGTGCAAATTAGAGCATGGCCAAAATGACCAAGGCTTTAAGAAGACCTTGACTTACGACTACAATTGAGCCCAAAATTTCTGCCGTTAAGTGAAACGTTTGCAAAGTGAATTTTGCCCCATGTTACGTCCTTCCTTGCCATAGTTGTGAAGCGAATCACTGCAGTTGATAAGCTAGTAAACCGGTTGTTAAGTGAATCTGGCTTTCCCTAATGACTTTGCTTGCCAGAAGGTCGCAAAATGGGATCGTGTGATCTTGGGATACAATGACGGTCATAAATATGAACCAGTTGCTAAGCATCTGAATTTTGATCATGTGAGCATGGGGATGCTGCCAAGGTCGTAACTTTGAAAAGGAATCCTAAGTCACATTTTTTCACTGCTGTTGTAACTTGGAACGCTCACTAAACCAACTGTTGTAAGTCAAGGACTACCTGTATATATTACAATCATTCATTTAGTGACCATTTGAAGTTACAACGGTATTTACAGTCATTTCTCACATTTGTGCCATAGGCAGATCTCTTAGATGCAACCCAAAGGCATCAGTCTTGGCACCAACTGACTGTCTAGACCAGAGATGGCGAACCTTTTCCGCACCAAGTGCCCAAACCGGAAAGTGTGCACGTGCGTGCCGGAGCGCCAGAAACCTGAAGACCAGCTGGCTGCACATGTGTGCGCCAGCCATGCACATGCGTCCTCCGGCCACCTGGTCTTTGGGTTTCCGGCACCCATACTGGTCTTTGGGGCTCTGGCGCTCTGGCGCTCATGAAGACTAGCTGGCCGGCGCGCATGCGTGCCCCGGAAACCACAAAAGCAGCTGGCGATGGTGTGCATGCCCACAGAGAGGTCTCTGCATGCCACCTCTGGCACGTGTGCCATAGGTTCGCCATCACAGGTCTAGACAAACATGGGGAGATTGGATTGGAACAACACCGACCACGCTACCCCCCGACACACTGATGAGTTTACCGAACCCTGGCACTCCACAAGCCATTCCGTCAACAGACACACTGACCCACAACCAACCAGCCTACGAACCCCTCAGAAGCCAAATCGACCACACAGGTAACCGGAGATGGCACCGACCCTCAACCAACCACGCAAGCCCCCCATCCAACCAGCAGTTCACCTCCCAATGACCCTCACCTGATGTAACCTCCTTATCACAACCTCCATCACAAGACTCTCACTGATGACTCACACCTGACCCATCACCTGACCCATTGCAAGACCCCCACTTGACACACCCACACCTCACCCTTCACTTGACACACCCACACCTCACCCATCACAAGAACACTGATACTGACATCACCTAAACCAGGGGTCTGCAACCTTAAACACTCAAAGAGCCATTTGGACCCGTTTCCCACAGAAAAGAAAACACCGGGAGCCACAAAACCCTTTTGACATCTAAAATGAAGATAACACTGCATAAATCATTTTTTTTTTTACCTTTATGCTATGTATAAAAAAACTATAGTGTGTGTTGCATTTATGTAATCAATGAACTGCTACAGAGAAAACACATTTTTATTTCTGCATGCAACAAAAACATTTTGAACTCCGAAAAAAAAGATGGGTCGAAAAGCTCAATAAATCACGTGCCGGTGGGTGTCGCACATTGGCGGTTGTGATACATATTTTGAGCGACAGGGAGCCGCAGCAGAGGGATGAAAGAGCCACATGCGGCTCCAGAGCCACGGGTTGCAGACCCCTAACCTAAACTCTGCTAAAGATGTTACCTAGCCTGGTAACGAAATATTTGGAAACCAACCCACAAGCTCAAGAGAATGAACCTTCACCCTCACTGGGGAGATTGACAGCTGTCCTGGACAGAGGCCACGCAGCTCTTCTTCATATGCTGCCTTTTAGAAAGGCCTGCGAGTTCCAGAACTGAGTCCAGCTACCCAACTAATCTTGTCAATTTTCCAAAAGCCCCATCTGGTACTTGCTATTTAACTTTGGAAACTGTATTCCATTCCCTACTCTCTGTAGCAGGGTTTCAAGTGCCAGAATTTGTTCTCCCCAAAGCAAGAAAGGACATCTTCAACTAATAGCCGTTGGCTAAAAGGCTGCAAATTGGCTTTCTCAGAGAGCAAGAGAACTGGCTAAAATCAGAGTTGTCCAGATGCTTACAAGCTTATCATTCTCAGTATGGACGCAGGTATAAATTGGCAGAATGGATGGATTCCTGGAATTGAATACCACCTTATGTCCATCTGTTGGAATATTTTGCACCACGGAACGATTTTGGCATGTTTTAAAACCAGTCCGGCGTGTCATTTTCATCAAACAGTGTCCAATGGTTAAGACATCACTCCATTGATCATTTCCTTCTTAGGCAGCCAGTAATTAAAACTATGGAATGTTAGAAGCCAAAATGTTATGCAAAATTTCTCTAAATACTGTTTCTTAACCCTGGTAATTTTTACAGATGTGTGGACTTCAACTGTCAGAATTTCCCAGCCAGCCATACTTGCCGGGAAATTCTTGGAGTCAAAGTTTACACATCTTAAAGGAGTCAAGGCTTGGAGCAGGGGTGGGATTCTACCAGTTCGGGTGAACCGGATGCTCTGACAATCAGCTGGGAGCAAACCGGTTCGCTCCGACGATCGATACAACCTGATTGGACCATGTGACTGATTGTTTGAGGATTTCTTTCTTTCTTCTTTCTTTCTTTCTTTCTTTATTTCTTTCTTTCTTTCTTTCTTTCTTTCTTTCTTTCTTTCTTTCTTTCTTCCTTCCTTCCTTCCTTCCTTTCTTTCTTTCTTTCTTTCTCCCTCCCTCCCTTCCTTCCTTCCTTCCTTCCTTTTTTCCTTTCTCTCTCTTTTCTTTCTTTCTTTCTTTCTTTCTTTCTTTCTTTCTTTCTTTCTTTCTTTCTTTCTTTCTTTCTTTCTTTCTTTCTTTCTTTCTTTCTTTCTTTCCCTGAACAAAATCAAACCAAGCTAAGCTCCTTGAGTCTTATTTGTGTGTGGGAAAAACAATGGCGACTACTTCCGGTTGCTGATGATCTTTGTTCATCTTGGTTGCTCTTCTCTGCACTCTTTCTAGAGTTTCAACATCTTTTTTAACATTGTGGTGACCAGAACTGAATGCAGGATTCCAAGTATGGTCTCACCAGTGTAGCATAAAGCAGTACTAACACTTCACATTTAAGTTCTTCCTACTTAATGCCAGAACTCAAGGCTGATGCAGAACATCCATTCTGATGTCTATGGAGATTCTCAGTCATCCAGGTCATGGTTGTCTCCAAGGTGATTTTTTCAAAAGGCAACTGGACTGGCTTTTTTTAAAAAAAGGAAGAAGACGATGACAATACGGTTCTCATCCAAGAAGCTTCATCAGTTGTGATGGTGTGGAGGGTACCTATCCTTCTATCCCCCCTACTAGCAGGACTGATGGAGCTTCTTGGATGAGAACTGGTTTCTTCTTCTTCTTCTTCTTCTTCTTCTTCTTCTTCTTCTTCTTCTTCTTCTTCTTCTTCTTCTTCTTCTTCTTCTTCTTCTTCTTCTTCTTCTTCTTCTTCTTCTTCTTCTTCTTCTTCTTCTTCTTCTTCTTCTTCTTCTCCTCCTCCTCCTCTTCTTCCTCCTCTTCCTCCTCTTCCTCTTCTTCTTCCTCTTCTTTTCTTTCTTCTTTTCACCTTTTCTTTTCTTTTTCTTTGAAATAAAACTCAATCAATCAGAATAGAGCTGGAATAACAGAATAACAGAGTTGGAAGGGACCTTGGAGGTCTTCTAGTCCATCCCCCTGCTCAAGCAGGAGACCCTATACCATTTCAGACAAGTAGCTGGTCCACTGGTCCAGTCTATTCTTAAAAGCTTCCAGTGATGAAGCACCTACAACTTCTAGTGGCAAGCTGTTCCACTGATTAATTTTTCTCACTGCAGAGAAGGTGGTAAAAGAACCCATGATTGCCTGGGCCAAGAATGTCAGACATAATATAGCATTGGAAGATTTGGAAAAAAATTGGAACAAAAACTACACAATTACTAAATCCGTGGCCTATAAGGAAAACCAATATAAGATGTTTTACCGTTGGCATTTGGCGCCGGCGAGATTGGCCAAGATGTACCCGAATCTAAACCCAAAATGCTGGAAATGTAAACAGGGACATTGTACCTTCTTTCATTCATGGCGGTTATGCCCCGAAGTGAAAAGATATTGGAAGAATATACAGAATTGGCTGCAGGATATAATTAAATGTCAAACAGAATTTAAACCCAAACTTTTCCTCTTGGGGATAACTAGGGCGAAATACAATAGAAAATCAAAGTACTTGATGTTACACATAATAACGGCAGCAACGATTGCCTTTGCGCAATATTGGAAAAGAGACAGTAGTGATTCAAAAAATATTTGAATGTGCAGAGATGGACAAACTCACATTAGAGCAGAGGTGGGTTCCTCCCGGTTCAGACCGGTTTGCCCAAACTGGTAGTGACCCGCTGGTGACGTCACGGTCCGTGGGCGCGGACATCTCTTTTTTGGGGGGGGGGATTTTTTTATTTATTTTTTTGAAAAAAGATATTTTTGGGGGGAATTTTTTTAAATTTTTTTCTTCTGTGCATGATTCAGAATATTATGCGGTATGAGAGAATTGGTATGAATGGATAGACAATAGAAATAGGAAATATAAATGTATATAGAGTTAGATTGATTGTAAATAGAAGGTATTTAATGTACTGAATATAGATTTCAATTGTATGAATAATGTCACAGATCTGTTAATTATGTGATAGAGGCGTGTAAAGAAAAATTGTGTAATAAAAATAAATAAATAAATAATAATAAAAAAGCTTCTAGTGTTGAAGCACCCACAACTTCTGAAGGCAAACTGTTCCACTGGTCAATTGTTCTCACTGTTAGGAAGTTTCTCCTTAGTTCTAAGTTGCTTCTCTCTTTGATTAGTTTTCATCCATATTTGTCCTGCTTCTTGTCCTGCTTTCTGGTGCTTTGGAAAATAAGTTGACCCCCTCTTCTTTGTGGCAGCCCCTCAAATACTGGAATACTGCTATCATGTCACCCCTAGTCCTTCTTTTCATTAAACCAGCCATAGCCAATTCCTGCAACCGTCCAGTTCCAAAAATTCCAGTTGCCTTTTGAAAAAGCACCTGTCAACCCTGAAGTGGACCTGGCTGAGGCCATCTTGGAGGCTTCAGGGTTGCCACAAAGCAGAAGAAGGGACAGGGAGGGGGGAGGAAATAGCTAGATAGGGTTTTGTAGGCAAAACAATAAAGCTTTCCTGTGGGAACCAAGGACATTCTCACAGGTGGCTGGCCAGAGGAGGAGCGAAGTAACCAAGCAACCAGCCAGCACCTAGATTGGACAGCGTGACCAGTGACTTGGGGGGGAAAGGGGAAACTTTTACTTTTTAATTAGGTGAAAGCCGCGGGAACTTTCAGAGTCGGCTTTCACCAGTTGTGCCAATATGATATATCCATAAATTGTGTTTTGAGGAATCTGCCAGCCTCAGAGTTCTGCTTTCCATGGGTGCATTACTTAGAACACTGACAGCACCTTTGAGACATCCATTCTGATGGTCATAATTGAATGGGGGGAGCAGAAGACCAGCTATTTTAAAGGCCTGTTTTTCCCCCCACATCAATCTTCCTGGTTATTAAGCTAGATCTCATTAAATGTCTTTTTTTTTTCACCCACTGGCCCCATCTGGATTGAGGCAGATGCTTGGGCTCTTTCCATCTTAGTGACCTGTCCCTGGAATTTATTGCCCAGACAAGTAGAAATGGCAATAAGTTTATTTTCTTTTTGACCTCATTTCAAAAACTGTTAGAAGTTACTTATTTACTTTCTGCCAGGCCCTGTTTTTGTATGGGTTTTTTATTTTTATTTTCCTGCCTTCTTTTGTTAGAGTTTTTAAAAGTGCTGAGAACATTGGCTGAAAAGAGCCTAAGAAACAGCTTAAAATAATAAAAACAATCGATTCCCCTTTAAGGATAACTTTGAATCATTTCCCGGACTATGCATTTTGGGATGCTTGTAGGATGCTTGACCTGCCCTCAGTACTCAAAGTGTACTCTGCACTTCTGTTGAAAGCCCATTTTCAAAAATGGTGCTTTTATCTCTGAATCTGCACGAAAAACAGATATATTGCTCTCAAATTCATAGGGAGAAGGTACAATTGAATAGCTGCAATTTTTTACTTTTTACTTAGGTGGTTTTCGATTTGAGAAGATGAGTCCTTCGTAAAGCAAGATCTAAACATCTAGGTCAGGGGTGTCAAACTCGATTTCATTGTGGGCCACATCAGGATTGTGTTTGACCTTGAGGGGACGGGGTGGGCTTGGCCAGTTCAACGTCACTCGTGTTGGAGGCGCCTGTGGTGGCCCTAGTGCTCTGCCACTAAAAACAGGCTCCTGAGCTCCTTTTTTGGCTGGGACGGCCTCTGCAACCCTCTGCCAGCGAAAACGGAGCTTGGGAGGGTTGCATGCAACACCCCCTCCCGAGCTCCATTTTCGCTGGCACTGCGGGCCAGTCCTTTGCAGTCCTGTTTCCAGGTGGGCCCCGCGGGCCAGATCTAAGCACCCCACAGGCCGGATCTGGCCCCCGGGCCTTGAGTTTGACACCCCTGATCTAGGTAGTTCCAAGTTTTAAAAATCAAACAGATGCCTTTTATTTTTCCAAGAGAGTCACCAAGTTTCTCTGGATGATGGACTTTATCCAGATCCCTTCCAAGCAAGAAACAGACCTGGATACACTACAGAGACAACGTTTTGATCACACTTGTCGGAGAAAGATGGACCGAGGCAGGGGTGGGTTCTTCTTTTCTTCGCTGCCGGTTCGCTCAGTGCCGTGCTGCATGGGCCCGCGCGTGCTTCGCACATGCACAGTGCTTAAAAAAGGCTTCTGTGCATGCACAGAAGCAAAAAACAAGATGGCGCCGCCGAAAGAACCAGTTCGGGGGCGTGGCAGGCCCGGGTCACTGCCGGTTCTAGCGACCCAGGCTACCAAGTTACTACCGGTTCTATAGAACCGGTCTGAACTGGGAGGAACCCACCTCTGGACCGAGGCAAGGGAAGGAGTCAAATGGGGAATTTGTATGAATCTCTATGTGGTCACAAAAGGATAACATCTCACCTTACTTGCATGATAACCTTATTTAGTCTGACCCAGGTACAAAATGCCAGTCTGAGAAGATTCCTCTTATAGGCTTGAGCAATAAAATAGCTAATTGAACTCTTCACAGGTGGATTTCACTGTGTGTGCCTGACACACTTGTGAATGACTTGTGTATATCCATGGTAGCCCTCCTGGTGTCCGTCTCCTACATTGACTGGTCATTTGTAAGCTTTTGGGTGAAATTCAAGCTGTTGGTTCTCACCCCCAAAAAATTTTCCAGTGTTGGGTTACTTGCTGGGCTATCTCTCTTCAATTATTTATGGCCATCTGATAAGCTTTGATAGGGTCATCTAAACAAGGTCTTCTGATGGGACACCAGAACATGCCTTCTCTGTTGCTGTCCTTTCAAGTAGCTCTCAACCAGCCCCAACTGTCTTCTGGAAAACTTTAAACACCTGGTACCTTTCTGGTTTGGCTCTGCAACCCAACAAGACAGACACAGACTTCAACGGATAATCAGAACTGCAGAAAAAACAATTACTGCCAACCTGCCTTCCATTGAGGACCTGTATATACTGCACGAGTCAAAAAGAGGGCTGTGAAAATATTTACAGACCCCTCACATCCTGGACATAAATTGTTTCAACTTCTACCCCCCAAATGATGCTATAGGGCACTGCACAGAACAACTAGACACAAGGACAGTTTTTCCCCAAATGCCATCACTCTGCTAAACAAATAATTCCCTCACCACTGTCAAATTATTTACTAAGACTGTATTACTATGTTATTATACTTCTAAT
>QLTV01004459.1:902617-907617 GCA_003457575.1 Thermophis baileyi
CAGTGGTTTTATGTAAATGTTAAATAAAAGGGTAGAGAGGACCAAACCCTGAGGCACCCCACACTCAAGGGGCCTAGGGGTCGACCTCTGCCCCCCTGCCAACACCGACTGTGAATGATCAGAGAGATAGGAGGAGAACCACCGCAAAACGATGCCACACACTCCCAGCTCCCTTAATCGACACAGAAGGATACCGTGGTTGATGGTATCGAAAGCAGCTGAGAGGTCAAGCAGCACCAGGATGGAGGAAAAACCTCCATCTCTGGCTCGTCAGAGATCATCCATCAGCGCGACCAGAGGAAGAGGAAGAAGAAGAAAAAGAAGAAGAGGAAGAAGAGGAAGAAGAGGAAGAAGAGGAAGAAGAAGGAAGAAGAGGGAGGAGGAGGAGGAGGAGGAGGAGGAGGAGGAGGAGGAGGAGGAGGAGGAAAAGAAGAAGGATGAGAACTGTGGGGTCCTTGATGCTCTCTGAACTTGATTGTTTTCTTGTAGATATTTCATTACCCAAGTAGGTTACACCATCAGTACTAGAAGGAAGTGGAGTTTGTGGAGAAGAGGAGGAGGAGGAAGAAGAAGAGGAGGAGGAGGAGAGTCAGAGAGCACGAAGACCCCTCATTCCAACGTCTGTTCAACATCAGAAACGTCATGAGCTTTTCTAAGAACTGCACACTCTGAGTCACCTACAAATTTCCAAACTAGAGTACATACAATTTCCACAAATGAAGCCTCAATGCTGGAATTTTCTCCAGTAATGAGAAACAAATAGATAATCTCACCCATCCCCCCCCTCTTTTGACACATTCCCAGGTGTTTGCATGCAAGCAAGGTGGAACAGCCTTTTGACAGCCCCACAAATAGAAAATATGACAAAACACTGCCATTGTTTTGTCAGGTACTGTGTGTGTGTGTGTGTGTGTGTGTATGCCCCATTTTTTAACCTACTGCCTGACACAGCAGAACACAAAAGGCTGTTGTGATAGAGACGTTAGCTGTGATATATCCCAGGACTAGCTGAATGGAAGACTAGCTGAATATTTCAAGAATCCAAACAACTGTTGTTTAACATCTTGTCAATTTTGCTTGTTTGCATTCAAGAGTCCATCAGCTGCTGCAAAAATGTTCCTGCTTCACTGATGAGGGAAATTGCAAAGAATCCTGAGACATCATAAAACATCACAAATCTTTCGGCCTCAAATTTCCTTTGTCAACTCTGGAGGTATCGGCTTTTGATTCCTTGCTGTTTTTAACTATATTTTTTGTTGTACTTCTATTATTATTATTATTATTATTATTATTATTATTATTATTATTATTATTATTATTAATTCTGTTGGAAGAAATTTCCCTGGTTCATTCCCAGCTGGGAAGCAGAGAAGAAATAGACAAGGAAGCCAGCTGCCAGAAAAGGGATTCTTTTAATTCAGGAAGGCAAGAAAAGTAGTGACACAGCTCAAGTGTGACTCTGAGCCTTTTATTCTTAATTCCCCTTTGAAGCTCCTGCAGCTTGATTTACTTTACTTTACTTTACTTTACTTTACTTTACTTTACTTTACTTTACTTTACTTTACTTTACTTTACTTTACTTTACTTTACTTTACTTTACTTTACTTTACTTTACTTTACTTTACTTTACTTTACTTTACTTTACTTTACTTTACTTTATAGTTTACTTTACTTTATTGTCATTGCACATGGTACAACGAAATTAAATGCCATCTTCAGTGTACATTATAACTGTAAAAATAAAAACACAAAAATACATCCTTTACATTCTATATAATTGAAATTGAAAACTCGATATTGCACTATACCGTAGAATTCAATATGGTTATTGCCCTGGGATAGAAGCTGTTTTTCAGCCTATTTCTCCTTGTTTTTATTGTCCTGTACCGTCTGCCAGATGGTAATAGTTCAAAAAAAGGGTGCCCAGGATGGGATGGATCTTTAAGAATGTTTTGAACTTTCTTAAGGCAGCGGGAGCTACAAAGCTCTTCCAAGGAGGGGAGAGGGCAACCAATGATCCTCTGGGCAATGACATTAACCCTCTGGAGCGCTGTCCAATCTGCCACTGTGCAATTGGCAAACCATCCACAGGTGCAGTAAGTTAAAATCCTCTCTCTGGTGCAGCGGTAGAAGGTCACCAGCAGTTTTCCATTCAGTTGTTGTTTCCTGAGAAGTCTCAGGTAGTATAATCTCTGCTGGGCCCTTTTGACCAGGGCTGCAATGTGAGCGCCCCAGGTCAGGTCCTTTTTCATGATAACACCCAGAAACTTAAAACTGGCCACTTGATGGGTTTATTTGTGTGCCTGGATCCTGTCTTCCTGCCTTAATGAGTTAATCCTGTCCCAGGACCTTTGTCTTTCCTATCCTGGGGGTTAATCTTGTCAGGGGGGCAGGAAAAAGGGAGTTCTGGATTTGCCTTGGTGAGTTATTTTTAGCCTGATTCCCCTTATCTTAATGGCTCTACTTAAGTGTTCCTTTTGTAACAGCCTTTTCTGAGTTTTTCATTTCAGCTGGTGCTTCTTGGTTTTCTTAAAGGGGGAAGGGCTGGCTTGAGTCTCTTGGCACTGTTTTCTGAGGTTTCTGGTGCTATGAGGTCCCTGGCACTGTCCCCCTGGGGTACACTTCCCACAATACCTTACCTTTTTCTTTCCTTTGTTAATTCCCCCCCCCGAGAATATAGAATAATAGCGTTGGAAGGGACCTTGGAGGTCTTCTAGTCCAACCCCCTGCTCAAGCAGAAGGCTGTGTCCCATTGATGACGAAAAATAACAGACTAACAGGATAACGGAGTTGGAAGGGACCTCAGAGGACTTCTAGTCCAACCCCCTGCTCAAGCAGGAGACCCTATATACCACTTCAGATGGGTGGCTGTCAATCTCTTCTTAAAAGCCTCCAGTGATGGAGCACCCACAACTTCTGAAGGCAACTTCCCTTCCACTGGTTTGTTGTTCTCATTGTCAGGAAACTTCTCCCTATTTCTAGGTTGCTTCTCTCTTTGATTAAGTTCCATCCATTGCTTCTTGTCTTGCCTTCAGGTGATTTGGAGAATAGGTTGACCCCCTCTTCTTTGTGGCAGCCCCTGAGATATTGGAACACTGCTGTCATGTCACCCTTAGTCTTTCTTTTCACTAGAAATATACTCAATTCCTGCAACTTTTCTTTATATGTTTTAGCCTCCAGGGGTGGGTTCTACTTACCTTCCCCACCGGTTTGCATCGCGACGTAAGTGCACGTTTTGTGCACGCATGCACGCGAGTGAAGCAAGCGTGCACGCGCACATCCCTTCCCGAAAATGATCCTCTGTGCATGCTCAGTACTTAAAAAAAAACAACCTTCTGTGTTGCAAATGAGGCAACGATCACAGAAAACAGCTGCGGAGCTGCAATTCAATCTCCAGCCCCTGATCAGCTGGGCTTCGGAAGCAGAGATAAAGGTCAGTATAAACCAGGGGCAGGCGGGTGGGCCCACTTTCAGGGACACAGAGAACCGGTTCGCTCTCGGCTTGGAGTCAGAGCTACCGGTTCTAAAGAACCAGTCCAAACCGGCAGCAACCCACCACTGCTCCAGTCCCCTCATCATCTTAGTTGCTCTTCTCTGCACTCTTTCTAGAGTCTCAACATCTTTTTCATATCCTGGTGACCAAAACTGGATGCAATAGTCCAAGTGTGCTCTTACCAAGGCGTTATAAGGCAATATTAACACTTCACGTGATCTTAAAAATGAACTACAATAATAATGATGATAAAATAAATGTGGCTTTATTTGAATTTAATTCTTTTAAATGCCGTGGTGATATCCCCTTGTGTATTTAATGCTTTCCCTCCAGTGCTTTAAAATTCCAGCTGGGTGGCAACAAATAACCCTATCTGTCTGACCTCAGAGAGTTATCATGTCAAAGCTGGTTAGTATTTGGACAAGAGGCTATTGGAAAACCCAGGCCTGAGGGATAAACTGGAAAAAAAAAAGAACACATTTTGAAAGAAGGCAGTGACAAACCACTTAGATCCTGTGACTGAGCTAATAATGTGGAGATGTCCAGGCAATTACCCAGATGCAAAAGGCAACTTTAATCATTTTAATTAGGCAGTGCCGAAATGCATCTTTAAGAAAGCCCAGAGTCATTTGGGGTGCTGGCTGGTGCACAAATTGAAAGAATAAATAAATGAATTTCGTTGAATGTTGGACCCTGCAAGAAATGCGGAAAAGAGAAGAGATGCAGAATCCAAATATTTTACAGAACGCAGCATGACAGAGTTGGGAGGGACCTTGGAGGTCTTCTAGTCCAACCCACTGCTCAGGTAGGAGACCCTATATCATTCCAGACAAGTGACAATCCAGGTCACTTGTGGCTATGTAAGGATTCCAAACTAATGACGTGTTTGACCCTACCTTCAGGCTCCACCTGGTCATCTCCTACAGGTTGGTTTTTTAATGGTTTTATTATATGATGGACTGTTAATTTTTTAAAAATTGCTGTAAGTTGCCTGGAGTCACCTACATCTGAGTAGGCAACTATGTAAATTGGTTTAATCAATAAATAAATGATAATTTGAGGGGTCTTTGGTGATCTCTGAGCTTGGTCATTTTCTTGCAGACATTTCATTACCCAAACTAGGTAACATCATCAGTGCTAGAAGGGAGTGGGGTTTGTGGAGAGGAGGAGGAGGAGGAGGAAGAAGAAGAAGAGGAGGAGGAAGAAGAAGAAGAGGAGGAGGACTATGAGGTCCTTGATGCTTTCTGAGCTTGGTTGTTTTCTTTTTTTTTAATTTTTAAAAAGTTTTTTTTATTTATAATACAATTAAAAAAGAAAAAAAACATTGGACATGACGTAACATTCCAGTTAAACATTTCAATCAAATTATTTCTCCTCCTGGATACAATTCTTTATCTCTGTATAAATATATACAAACTTTATATACAGTACTAAATCCATTTTTTACTATTTGCTAAACATAAGAATATATACATTTCCTGCTTATCACTAATTCATAATCCCAACA
>QLTV01004459.1:912617-914865 GCA_003457575.1 Thermophis baileyi
GGACCGGCACCGACCAAACCGGATTGGTGATGTCATCGTGACATCACTAGCAGGTCGCTACTGGTTCGGGCGAACCGGTCCGAACCGGTAGCAACCCACCTCTGATGGGGATGTGTGTTAGTTGTACATGCAAGGACTGGTTGTAAGACAAGATTACAAAGACAAAGACAAAGACAAAGACAAAGACAAGGGTTGTAAGTCAAGGAGCACTCTATTTCTTTCGTTTTGTATTTTAATTGGAACATCATCCCCCCAGAGATTAGAATGCCCCCCACTCTAGCACTCTTCCGGAAGGCGCTGAAGACCTGCCAGCGGGCCTGGGGAACCCAGAGTGGGATGGAGCCCATTAAATGGCTCATGTGATCTGCTGTCGCCAGGGCAGTGGGTGGGAGGTGGAGGGTGATTTTGTTATATTGTACTATATGAATTTATTTGATTCTTTTTGCTAGTTTTTATTGTTTTAAATGTGGTCTTTTATTCTGTAAGTTGCCTTGAGTCGCCATGGGCGAATAGGCAGCAATATAAATTCAATCATCAATGAATGAATGGATGGATGGATGGATGGATGGATGGATAGATAGATAGATAGATAGATAGATAGATAGATAGATAGATAGATAGGTAGGTAGATAGATAGATAGATAGATAGATAGATAGATAGATAGATAGATAGATAGATAGATAGATAGACAGACAGACAGACAGACAGACAGACAGACAGACAGACAGACAGACAGACAGACAGACAGACAGACAGATCAATCAATCTACCATTGGTCTGTGTGTCTCTGTGTTGTGTTGTGTTGTGTTGTGTTGTGTAGGGGTTAAAAACTCAAGGTGGTGATTGACTGTTTGGAAGCCCTCCTCCCTCCCCTATACTTTAGCCCCACGTAGTGGCATTCCTGCGTTTCTTGCGCGATCTAATTGCCGTTTCTTGTTTCATTGTTTCCCGGTTTTCTTCTGCAATATTTTAAACAATTTTAATTGATCGTTGGAAGTGTCGGAATTATAGATCCTAATATATAGTGATGATGATGCTGACTGATCAAAGATACTTGATTTAATTGAATTGATTTTTTTAAAAAAACCCTCCATGGGTGAGTAAAACTTGACTATGTAGCAGAAACTTTCCTATAAAGACAGTCCTAGAACTGTAACAACATAAACAGGGAAATGGCATCCAGTTCTGGTCATCACGTTATAAAAAAGGTGTCGGGACTTTAGAAAGAGAGCAGAGAAGAGCGACAAAGATATCTAAGGACCTGGAGGCTAAAATATAGAAGGACTTTTGCAAGAATTGGGTATGTCTATAATGAAAAGAAGGACTAGGGATGACATGATAGCAGTGCCATGCAGTGTCACTTCTGGAAGCAAGACTTTGCACTGATTAATTAACAGAATAACAAAGTTGGAAGGGACCTTGGAGGTCTTTTAGTCCAATCTACTACTCAAGCAGGAGATTGTGCACCATTTCAGACAAGTGGTTGTCCAGTCTCTTCTTAAAAGGGCAAACTATCGATACAAACTCAAAGTAAACCGCTCCAAACTCGATTGCAGAAAATACGACTTCAGCAACAGAGTGGTCAATGCCTGGAATGCTCTACCTGACTCCGTTGTTACAGCCTCAAACCCCCACAGCTTCAATCTCAAACTGTCTACCGCGGACCTCACCCCATTCCTAAGAGGTCCGTAAGGGGGGCGTGCATAAGCGCACCAGCGTGCCTAATGTCCCTGTCCTACTGTCCCCATTTATCTGTATTTACTTCCTTTGTTCATGTTTATGTTCATACCTATACTTGTTACCTTGTACATGTTTGACAAACAAACAAATAAATAAATAAAAACCTCCAGTGATGGAGCACCCACAACTTCTAAAGGCAAGTCAATCCACTGATGAATTGTCCTCGCTGTCAGGAAATTTCTCCTGATTTCTAGGTTGGTTCTCTTTGATTAGTTTCCATCCACTGCTTCTTCTTCTGCTTTGAAGAATAGCTTGAAAATAATAATAATAATAATAATTGGAGCACCCACAACTTCTAAAGGCAAGTCAATCCACTGATGAATTGTCCTCGCTGTCAGGAAATTTCTCCTGATTTCTAGGTTGGTTCTCTTTGATTAGTTTCCATCCACTGCTTCTTCTTCTGCTTTGAAGAATAGCTTGAAAATAATAATAATAATAATAATAATAATAATAATAATAATAATAATAATAATAATAATAATAATAATAATAATAATAATAATAATA
>QLTV01004459.1:927672-941000 GCA_003457575.1 Thermophis baileyi
CTCCCCTTCCCCTCCCCTTCTCTTTCTTATTCCCCCTCTCCCTCCACTTCCCCTCTTCCTCTTTCCTCTCCCCCTCCTTCTTCTCCTTCCTCCTCCCCCTCTAAACTCGTTATGGACATAAAAAATAATACAATATTATTCTGGCAGAAGGATCGAGAGGTTTGGTTTTTTTTAGCACGAATTGAATCATGAACACTCGAAATGTTCCACTGGTAATTGCACTTGCTTTGGATATTGGGTCAGCATTGTCACACAGTTGCTCCCAGAGGTGTATTCTCTGTTGAAATCACATTGCTGAATACTTTTTTTTTAAAAAAAGGTGTTTCTCCGTATCCACTGTGCAAAGAAAGGATGCAAGCTAGAGACTTCTGACATGACTGCTCACCTGACTTAGATGTTTTCATATTGATACTGATACAGATTAACAGAGTTGGAAGGGACCTTGTAGGTCATCTAGCCCAACCCCCCACCCAAGCAGGAGACCCTACACCAGTGATGGTGAACCTTTTTTGGCTCGGGTGCCCAAAGAGTGCGCGCACGCAATAGCGTGCGTGCGGGTGTCCACACCCATAATGCAATGCCCTCCCCCCGTGCATGCACACAACCCCTGCACTGCCCCCCCCCGCGCATGCGCACAGGCCTCACTGAAGCTTCCGGTAGGCCCGTTGGCTTCCTGAAGCCTGGGGACAGTGAAAAATGGCCCAAGGGGCCAATCGGAAGTTCGGAAACGAAATGGAAGTGGAGCTGCCCTACTACTTACCTTCAGATAGTTGCAACCAGGCCTCGCACACCTGGGCCCATTTCTTCTGCAGCCGGCAAGGCTTTCCTGAAAGCCTCTGTAGCCGATAACAGAGCTCCGGATCGATCTGGAGCTCTGTTATCGGCTGCAGAGGCCTTCAGGAAAGCCTTGCCGGCTGCAGAAGAAATGGGCCCAGGTGTGCGAAGCCTGGCTGCAACTGTCCAAAGCTGAAGAAGTTCCTGAAGACCTCTGGCAGTGAAAAGGAGGCTGGGGGTGATGCACACAAGTGAACTTCCAGTTAGCCCGTTGGGCCGTTTTCACTGTCCCCAAGCTTCAGGAGGCTTTCCTGAAGCCTGGGGAGAGTGAAAAAGGCCAAAAAGAAGGCCAAAAATCAGCTGGCCAGCGCGCACATGCGTGCTGGAGCTGACATAGGGCAACGCTTCACGTGCCCTCAGATATGGCTCCACGTGCCACCTGTGGCACACGTGCCATAGGTTCGCCATCACTGCCCTACACCATTACGGACAGATGGCAGTCCAGTCTCTTCTTGAAAGCTTCCATTGATGAAGCTCCTACAACTTCCGAAGGCAACTTCTGTTCCATCGGTTGATTGTTCCCATTGTCAGGAAGTTTCTCCTTATTTCCAGGTTGAATCTCTCCTTGATCAGTTTCCATCCATGATTCCTTGTCTGGCCTTCGGGTGCTTTGGAAAATAGCTTGACCGCCCTCCTCTCTGTGGCAGCCCCTCAAATATTGGAAGGCTGCTATCATGTCTCCCCTGGTCCTTCTCTCTGCTAGACTAGCCATGCCCAGTTCCTGCAACCGTTCATCGTATGTTTTAGCCTCCAGCCCCCTAATCTTCATTGCTCTTCTCTGCTCTTTTTCCAAAGTCTCAACATCTTTTTTATTAGTGTGGTGACCAAAACTGGATGCAGTATTCTAGGTGTGGTCTTACTAAGGCTTTATAGAGTGGTATTAGTACCTCCCTTGATCTTGATTGTATCCCTCTGTTAATGCAACTTAGGATTGCATTGCACACAAAAGATTCCATGCTGATTTTCATTTGTGGGAGCTACTAGTTCTCTAAGAGAATAACTGAAGTGGGGAGACTTTCTACCCTGTCGGAACCACCCAACTGGACGAACCCTGCTATATTTTTTACTGAAAAGGTGCGAGGTGGTTGCGCTGTTGAGTTAGTCTAGTTGGCCTACTCTGACTAGTCCAATGAAAAGACAGAGCGGTGACAGGATAGCAGTGTTCCTATATCTATAGGGTTGCCACAGAGAAGAGGGGGTCAACCTGTTCTCCAGAGCACCTGAAGGGAGGACAAGAAGCAACGGGTGGAAACTAATCAAGGAGAGAAGCAACTTAGAACTAAGGAGAAAATTCCCGACAGGTAGAACAATTAATCAGTGGAACAGCTTGCCTCCAGAAGTTGTAAATGCTCCAACACTGGAAGTTTTTAAGAAGAGATTGGAAAACCATTTCTCTGAGATGGTATAGGGCAGTGATGGCTAATCTTTTTCTCGTTGTGTGCCGAAAGCGCGCGCGTGCGTGCGTGCCAGCACCCATAATGCAATGCGCCCCCCCTGCGCATGCACGCATAACCCCTTTTGCTCCCCCCTGAGCATGCACGCGCAACCCCTCCCTGCTCCCCCTGCCCCCCACACATGCACATGCAACTCCCCGCCCCCTGTTTTGGGCCTAGCAGGCCTGCCTGCAGCCTCCTGGGACCAAAAACAGGTTGTGGGGGGACCGCCACACACCCCTGTACTCCCCCTGCCCCGCACATGTGCACATGACCCCCGCTCCCCATGCATGCATGTGCGACCCCCCCCCACGCACATGCGCACACGTCTCCCACATGCGCCCCGCCCCCCCATGCATCCCAAAAATCAGCTGGCCGGTGGGAGGTGCGCGCGCGCATGCGTGGTGGAGCTGAACTGGGCGATGGCTTGCGTGCCCGCAGAGAGGCCTCTGCATGCCAGCTGTGGCACGCGTGCCATAGGTTTGCCATCACGGGTATAGGGTCTCCTGCTTGAGCAGGGGGTTTGACTAGAGGACCTCCAAGGTCCCTTCCAGCTCTGTTATTCTCTTAGTCTGTTGTTTCTTTTCTTCCAGATTAGCAAAGGTTCTCTGGCTTTCTGAAATCTACCATGGCTGTGGGTCCATCACTCTGCAATCCCTTTAGCAGAGATGCAAGGAACTTAACCTAGGACCTTAGACATGCCCAGTCTCTGTTTCAGTCTTGATCTACAGTCGCTTCCTGAATATATTTCATGTTTTTTTTTTTGGTAATACCATTCATATCCTGCCTGTTATATTTTGGTGCCATCTGACTTCAGAGGATTACAGAAACGGCTGCCGTCATCGTTTTTTTAGCTCCATGGGAGGGCGAAAAGTCAACTCATCAATGCAACGCATTAATTGTCTGTTTCTCAGCTTAGGATTTGCGTTGGTTTGTTTTTTTTTCCTCTCTCTGAACTATGCAAAGTTGGGTTTGAAGAGTCACTTTGAAAGCTGGGCTCGAGCGTGTCTCCCCCCCCCTTCAACCTGTCTTGCTGAACAGAGCGGTCAGATGGAACGGTTGAATGCAACTGCTGAATCCCTTTTGACCTTTCTTTCTGAATTATCTGTCCCTGAGTCAATAGAGGGTTTTGATGGTCTGTGCAAATCTATTTTACCAAATGCAATCAATTCTGCAGTTTGACTCAATTTATCCTGTGGAATCAATTATGCAAATCGGAGTGGTGCGGTGGCCTAGAGGTGGAGCTCTCGCCTCACAATCAGGAGGCTGTGAGTTCGATCCTAGGTAGAGGCAGATATTTCTCTCTCTGAGCACAATGAGAATATATCTGCTGAACAAAACTCCGCATTGGCGACAGGAAGGGCATCTGGCCAGTAAACACTGCTAGCTCCATTCTTTTGCCCAGACTCCACCCCGCAAGGGATTATGGGGTCGTTAAAAGATGATGATGAATCAATTATGCAAATCAGAACTTGGTGAGTCATGCAACTCTGCGTCCTCTTTCTCCATTGTTGAATGTCCACAACGGGTTTAGGATGCTTAGGCCTTGGCTGTGCCTCCTTCGCCCCCAGCCACCCGCCTCAGCCGATTTACAGCCAGCTTTCCTCCTCTGTTGCCCCTCCCCTGGCCATTCTCCATGATCAATGGGCCCCTGGCCCTCCACCCCTGGCCCTTCGTCCCTGCTCATTCACCCAAAGATTGTTTGACTTGGGCCTTTGGCTGCATAGGACAAATAGCCCCCAGCCAATCAGGTGGCAGGCAGAAGCAATGGTGCAATGCAAGATCTGTGACCAGGATCAGAGGGAAGGGGAGTAACAGCCGCCGGGACCACTGGGGGAGGAAGACAGGCGAGAGGGTGTTGGGGAGCACCAGGAAGGGAGGGAGGGGTGCCTCAAGGGGGCTTCACAAAGACAGCTTGGCTTGCAACTCAGCTCCAATGAAAGAGAGGAGGACGAACAAGAGAGGAGGCGTGGTTATGATTCTTAAGAATCTTGTACCTTGTTTTGCAATTCTGATTTTTCCCCCTTTTAAATGTCTCCCATTCTACAACAGCACCTCGAATGAGAGTTCTATTTAAAGTGAAATCAATGCTCAAAATGTGGGAGACAATTTGAGAGGGGGGGATGGACTTAGATCTCTTTTGGAGGTGTAAAGACGTCAAACTGGTGATGCGTTTGACCCTACCTTCAAACTCATCCTTGTCATCTCCTACAGAGAATAAGCCAACCTCTGTGATAGCCCTTCAAGTATTAGAAGACTGCTATCATATCACCCCTAGTCTTTCTCTTCATTAAACTTGACATACCCAGTTCCCTTGCTGAAATTGCCTGACGATCTTGGATAAGAAGAAAGGAGATGACAGAAAGCAGGTTCCATATTTGTAGCTCCAGGTTGAACTGAGGGATCCTTGGTACTCTCTGAGTTTGGAGGAGGAGGAGGATGGAGTTCTTGGTGCTCTCTGAGTTTGGTAGTTTTCTTGCAGATGTTTCATTACCCAAACCAGGTATCATAATCAGTGCTAGAAGGGAGTGTGGAGAGGAGGAGAACTGTGGGGTCTTTGATGCTCTCCGAGCGTGGTTGTTTTCTTGCAGATGTTTCATTACCAGACAAGATAACATCATCAGTGCTAGAAAGGAGTGAGGTTTGCAGAGATGAGGAGGAGGAGGAGGAGGAGGAGGACTGCAGGGTCTTTGGTGCTCTCTGAGCTTGGTTGTTTTCTTGCAGACATTTCATTACCCAAATTATGTAACATTATCAATTGCTAGAAGGGAGTGGAGAAGAGGAGGAGGAGGAGGAAGAAGAAGACTAAGGGGTCCCTGATGCTTTCAGAGGTTGCTTGTTTTCTTGCAGACATTTCATCACCCAAACTAGGTAACATCATCAGTGCTAGAAAGCAGTTTGTTGCCTTTTTCTTGATGTGACATAAGTCAATCTGTGGGCATAATAAACAGCATTGCTGTTCTGGATAGAAAGAATGAGCTTGGAGCAGGGGTGGGTTCTAACTTAACTCGCTGCCAGTTCGCTTCCTCCCACGCCGCATGGCTGTGCCTCATGGGCAGTCCCTAAAAAATAAAAATAAAAAAACCCGCCGAAAACAAGATGGCGATGCATGCGCAGTGCCGGGAACTCGGCTTCTGTGCATGCGCAGAAGAAAAAATAAATAAATAAATAAAAATAAAAAAAATCAAAAAAAAGATGGCAGTGCCCATGGACCGGCACCGACCGAACCGGATCGGTGACGTCATTGTGACTTCACTAGCGGGTCGCTACCGGTTCAGGAGAACCAGTCCGAACCAGGAGGAACCCACCTCTGGCTTGGAGCCTCTTTAAAAATGTAGAATTTGCAGGGACCAGATTAGCTCACAATAAGGTCACTACGTGTTCTCAGACTCCACAGGCCGGCTAGAAAGGTCGCGCTGTAATTTACATTGCCTTTGTAATTATTATGTATGATTTCGGAGGTTATATAACCTGCAACCTTGAGAGCTTCAGGGCTCTGCTCTGTGCCTTTGGCAAGAAGCCCAGTCATCCCTCTAGTCGTGGGTACCAATAAAAGGTACTTTATTGCGACTGTTTTCAAATCCTTTGATTCCTTATTTAAGTGGGGGGTTTTCACCCCCTATGACAAATTTGTTTGTGCTGTTCTTGCATCTGCCTCCAAATCCTTTGGTTGCTTATTTAAGTGGATTTTTTTCCCCCTCACAACAAAATTCTCCTTCCTAAATCCCATATTGGACCCAACGATTTTCTCGTGGGAGCCTCGTCTGTTTTCCATCTGTCACCTGTTTGGTAATGGACAACTCTTCTTGTAAGAGATGGTTTTCCTTGGATTTAACTCTCACAGTATTGCCGAGAGACACGGGGCCCTCTTGACTGCGGTTTTCCTCTTTCAGCAGTGTTCCCTCTTCCCATACAATTCCCACCTGGCCTACCTCTGAGCTGAAAAATGTGTGCTGTGGTTGTGCAGGACAATTAAGTTGTCCGCTTCTACCGTTGTGTGATCGCTTAGGCTCCAATGTAATTCATATTGAACGGATCTGTCCAAGGTGCTGAACAGATGTAAATCCCAGTGACGTTCAGTCTGATGCCTCTTTCTCTCTCTCTCTCCCTCCTTCCCTCCCTCCCTCTCTCTCTCTCTCTCTCTCTCACACACACACACACTTTCTCTCTCCCTCTCTGTCTTTCCCTCTTCTCTCTTTTTCTCTCTCTCTCCAAGGAGAGATTCAACCTGGAGATAAGGAGAAACTTTCTGACAGTGAGAGCGATCAACCAGTGGAACAGCTTGCCTTCGGAGGTTGTGAGAGCTCCAACACTTGAGACTTTCAAGAGGAGATTGGACTGCCATTTGTCTGAAATGGTGTAGGGACTCCTGCTTGAGCGGGGAGTTGGACTAGATGACCTACAAGGTCCCTTCCAACTCTATTAATCTATCTATCTATCTATCTATCTATCTATCTATCTATCTATCTATCTATCTATCTATCTATCTATCTATCTATCTATCTATCTATCTATCTATCTATCTATCTATCTATCTCTCTATCCTTTTCTCTCTCTCTCTCACACACACACATTCTTTCTCTTCGCCCCCTCTCTCTCACACACATTCTTTCTTTCCCTTTCTCTCTTTCCCTCTTCTCTTTCTCTCTCTCCTTCTCTCTCTCTCTCTCTCTCTCTCTCTCACACACACACACACACACACACACTTTCTCTTTCCCTCTCTCTTTCCCTCTCTTTATTTTCCTCTTCTATATTTTTCTCTCTTTCTCTCTTTTACTCCCTTCATTCTTTTTCTCTCTCCTTCTCTCTCCCCCCGTCCATCTCCCTCTCTCCCTCTCTCATTCTTTCTCTCTTTCCCCCTCTCTCTTTCCCTCTTCTCTTTTTATCTCTTTCTCTCTTTTGCTCCCTCCATTCTCTCTCTCCCTCCCCCCCTCCCTCCCCCGTCCCTCTCTCCCTCTCCCTCTTACTCAAGGCTGCTAAACAGCCAAAGCAGATGCCAAAAATAAACAGCAATTAAAAGCTAACAGAGATAGAAGTGACCAGATGGCAGATAATTAGCATGGCAGTCTACATTTCTGCCTTATTTGCTGAGATATCTGGAGTAGGCACTTTCCATAAGTTTAGAACGTGAGGGGACCACAAGATTTCTAATACTTGGTTGTTGTCCTTTTCAATTTGCTGCCCAATGTGGAAAAATATTTCAACTTTGGAGAAGAGGCTAACATGCAAATGGTCCTGTCATCTTCTCCAAATTAGCTTGAGTGATTTCATTGGGGTTTATTCAATTGCAAACAAGACAGGAGTTCAGATGGAAAAGTATTACAAAGATTTCTTTCCTATGTTCATCATTGTTCATGCCTTACAATCTCTAGAATTTGTCTCCGGCTATAATTGTCTACAATCGCCAATGAAATCTTTTCTTCACCCATAGTTTCTTCTGTCAAATTCTTCCATCCAACTGGACACTATATCAAATATGGGACAAAGGAAGGAAAAAGTAGGAAAATAGGATGCAACTATTAACAATAAAGTTCTACTGGTGAAAATTCAAAGTTTACTTGAACATGATGGAACATGATATCTTTGTCTAGATAGCAGTAACTCGGTCTATACAGTTAGTTGAGCCATGGTGGCACAGTGGTTAGAGTGCAGTACTGCAGGCTACTTCTGCTGACTGCCAGCTGCCTGCAATTTGGCAGTTCGAATCTCACCAGGCTCAAGGATGACTCAGCCTTCCATCCTTCCGAGATGGGTAAAATGAGGACCCAGATTGTTGGGGGCAAGAGGCTGACTCTGTAAACTGCTTAGAGAAGGCTGTAAAAGCACTGTGAAGTGATATATATGTTTAAGTGCTATTGCTATCTATCTATCTACCAGTATCAATCCATCCATCTATCCATATCTCTATCTCCTTCCTTCCTTCCTTCCTTCCTTCCTTCCTTCCTTCCTTCCTTCCTTCCTTCCTTCCTTCCTTCCTTCCTTCCTTCCCCTTCCCTTCCCTTCCTTCCTTCCATCCTTTTGCTTCATCTCTCTGTCTCTCTTTCTCTGCCTCAATCTCTCACTGTTTCTGTCTCTGTCTCTCCACTGCCAGGAGTTTGATCCTGACCGGCACAAGGTTGACTCAGCCTTCCATCCTTCCGAGGTGGGTAAAATGGGGATCCAGATTGTTGCGGGCAAGAGGCTGACTCTGTAAACTGCTTAGAGAGGGCTGTAAAAGCACTGTGAAGCGGTAGATAAGTCTGAGTGCTATTGCTATTGCTAGTTCTCAACTTACGACTGGTTGTTTAGCAACCATTTAAAGTTACAATGGATACCCCAAAAAGATACTTAAGCCCAATTCCAAACTTCTGAAGGCCAGACTATCCCTTTTAGTCATGCAACCACATTTTGAGTGCTCGGCCACCGGCCTGCATTTATGGTCATTCCATGTCCTGCAGTCACATGACCACAATTTATGATGTTTTTACTGACAACCAGCATTTTCTTCTGTTTTTTTGGCAAAAACACCCCGTGGCAAACAATGGGTTTGCTTAACACACACGGTGTTCATTTAACAACTGCATATACACTTAATGTCCAGGGATTTGCTTAATGACCGCCTCAAGAAAGGTTATAAAATTGAGTCAGTCCCAGGGGTGACCTGCTTTATGCCTGTCACAACAGTAATAGGCAAGCTCCATTAGGGTCTATGGAGATTCTCAGTCATCCAGGCCACGGTTGTCCCAAAGGTGCTTTTTTTTCAAGAGGCAACTGGACTTTCTTGTTTTTCTTTGAAGACGTTTCGCTTCTCATCCAAGTAGCTTCTTAATCTCCTTCTTCTTCTTGAGCTGAAGAAGCTTCTTGGGTAAGAAGTGAAACATCTTCAAAGAAAAATCAGAAAGTCCAGTTGCCTCTTGAAAAAGCACCTTTGGAACTCCATTAGGGTCATAATGCGAAGACTTCCTGAATGTAGCAGGTATTTTCTCAGACCTCTGTATTTTTGTGTGCCCATCAAAAGTTTGTTCAACATTTCAGACTTGAAGGTAAAAGAGTGCTTGGGAGTACATGGGGATGTCCACAAAGTAATTGTTTTCAAGCCCTCATTTCCAACCACCATGCTTTATGAAAATAGGTGTCAAAGAACATCTCCTCTAGAAGTGTTACTACCAAGTGTTATAAAGCCTTGGTAATACAACACTTGGAATACTGCATCAAGTTTTGCTCACGACAATGTAAAAAAAAATGTTGAGACTATGGAAAGAATGCAGAGAAGAGCAACAAAGATGATTAGGGGGCTGGAAGCTAAAACATATATAGAACGATTGCGGAATTGGATATGTTTAGTCTACTCTAATGAAAAGAAGGGCTAGGGGTGACATGATAGAAGTCTTCCAATATCTAAGGGGCTGCCACAAAGAAGGAGTCAACCTATTCTCGAAAGCACCTGAAGGCAGGACAAGAAGCAATGGATGGAAAGTAATCAAGGAGAGAAGCAACCTAGAACTAAGGAGAAATTTCCTGACAGTGAGAACAACTATCCAGTGGAACAACATGCCTTCAGAAATTGTAGGGGCTCCATCACTGGAGGTTTTCAAGAAGAGATTGGACAACCATTTGTCTGAGATGGTATAGGGTCTCCTGCTTGACCAGGTGGTTGGACAAGAAGACCTCCAAGGTCCTTCCAAATCTGTTATTCTTTTAGCAACACAGGTCATTCTAAGAGATTTCCACACTGCCAATGAAATATCTCAGGTAGATTTCATGCATTCCTCTACACCATCTCTTACTCTTCTAGCATCATACTTCTGTGATTCAGTTTGAATTTCCCAAGTTTCTTTTTCTTTTTTTTAGCACATAAGTTGAGTTGTCACTGGGTGCAATCTCAGCTCACAACTCCTAATCTCTTATTTGCAGCAAAAAGATGTTCCTTGACAGATGTGGCAATATTTTAAGGCTCCAAGCAATCTTTTGAAGCCATCACTCTGTCAACTGGAGAAAAAAAAATCAGGATATGATGGCAGTAGAACCTGTTTTCTTTTTTAAAGCAATATTTCTTGATGTTAAGGAGGATGCAAATGGCACTTTAGTTTAGCATGATTAATAACCAGCTAGTACTAAAACTCAAACTGGGGATATGAAATTGCTTCAAAATTCTCTTGCGATCCTTGATTGCATTTCAGGTGCCTGGAAACTACTTCACACTGATAACCAGTTGCAGCATCCTGGGGGTCACGTAATCATAGATTGCCCCTATGAGTATGTAGGACAGATGGGGAAGAAACTAACCACCGGATTGCAAGAACACAAGCGAGCAGTCAGACGAAGAGACCCAAATTCATTAGTAGCCTCACACTGTAATGAACAAGGACACACATTCAATTTTGCAGCTACTAAGATTGTCGGATGAGCAGGCACAAAAACAGCCAAGGAAGTGATTGAAGCCTGGGAAACGGGTGTTCTGACCTAGGCTTCACAGAATCACGAAGCAGACTCCTTGTCCCGACAAAACCCCTTTTTATTAAGCTAATGTGAACTCCTCTCATTCACATCCAGCAAAGTCCTGGCAAACAATCTTTCAAAGGTGAATTTACAACCACAGACCTTATCAGGCTTGGAGAGCTGCCCGGCCGATATCTTCAAAACACAATGCTGTACAAGAAAATACTTGGCAAGGAGTCTCTGAGAGTCACAAACAGACCTTCACATTAATTAAATGAACTAATTGTCTCCTGCAAACACCACTCCCCTTTCGCTCCTATTTATTTCCTATGGGAGTGGCCATTCAGTGTTCCCTTGTGCCTTTACTCCCGAGTCGACCCCTGTTCCTTAATTCCTGACAGCTCTGCGCATGCGCACATTGGGAACAGGCTCCAGCTGCTCTTCTGCCCCACTTATCTCCGACTCCAAAGGTAGCTGATAACTGTCGGATGGCCCTGGCCCCATCTCTGCCTCCGACACAGAGCACTCATCAGAGCCTTCCCCAGACTCCAGGACTGGCCCATGTTCCTCCCCAACCTCCTCACTGTCCGAGTCTGCCACCCGCTCCGCTGGCCACTGGCAGGCCACAACAACGGGCCTCTCATCAGTCAACAGGAGTGCTGATTTACCACCCGCCTATCAAGTACTTAGAAGGCCAGGACTGGGCAGCACAAAGAAACAACAGCCAGCGACTTAAAAGCCAGCCATCAACACACCCCAATCAACAGCTAAAAAGCCACTTACAACAGGCACTATAAATATCACACAGAACATCACACACACTGCTAGAGAGTAGTTCCCTGAAGATGGGCTCCAGCACGAGTCCGAAAGTTGAGAAGACAAAACCTCTGGTCCCGGTGACTGACCCAGATTGGAACCTCATGTTTTGTGACTATTTTGGCATTTTTAGTGTGTGTGTGGGGGGGTGAAAACGACCATTGGATAAGATGGATCTACTGTATGACCCAAAGTTGCTTTTTCCAAAAGGCAACTGGACTTTCTTGGGTTTTTTTTTTCCTTGAAAGCTTTTTGCTTCTCATACAAGAAGCTTCTTCAGTTCTGGCTGAATGGTGGGGAATGAAAGGAAAAAAAGTCCTTTGTTGTGGTCCCACCAGTAGTACATCCCTAATCCATGGGACCTATAAAACAACCTCCTTCTTATCCTGGTGGACTGTGTAGATGGAATAGAGAGAGGTGGTCCTTCAAATAGCCTGACCCCTTGCAATTTGACATAAAAAATCAACCCAATTTTAATTTCCTAACAATCCAAATGAAAGCAGTGAGACCCTGAAGCCCATACCAGTTTTATGATCTCTCCTATTTTTTTTTTCATTGCATCATATCCTGTGTGTATTGTGTAGACATGGAGCAATTGGTCCTGCTGCATACATGCAAGGAAGGTGGTACATGGTTAAGTGAGAATATACTGATCCTCCACCAGGTAAGATCCCTTTTGATGTCTTCATTTCTCTTAAAAGTGCAAGATGAAGCATCACCAACACTCCTCAATGGGGAATTTATCAATTAACTCCTGTTTATTTAATGTGTTTGCAGACAGATTTCTGAAAGCATCTCAACAAGGCATATACTGTACCAGTCCCTTGACTCTGCTGGTTGATGTTTCCTGAATCTTTGAAATATCTACAATATCCTTTCTTGAGATGCAGTGACCGGGAGAGGCCACGTCATTCCAAGTAATCTCAATAATGGATCAGCTACACTGAGGGAAATACGGCCTCATAATGAAACTATCTCAGCAATTTTTTTTCTCAAAAAATGAAAATGCACCTTTCCAATATGGGAAAGGGAGAGAAGGAGGGAGATACCAAGTAGTAGAGTTCTGAGGGGATGCCCGTCTTAAGTCAATCACAACTATAAAGCTGTGGTTGAAGGTTGAGTTTTCTCTCCCTATTTTCTATTATTAAGCCTCTCACCAATGTTGTGTTTATAAAAGGAAGAAGCATGGTATTTTAATGACAACTTCCTTCCTTCCTTCCTTCCTTCCTTCCTTCCTTCCTTCCTTCCTTCCTTCCTTCCTTCCTTCCTTCCTTCCTTCCTTCCTTCCTTCTGTCTTCCATCTTTTCCATCCCTTCCTTCCTTCCTTCCTCCCATTTTCCTTCCTTCTGTTTTCCATCTCTTCCATTCCTTCCATTCCTTCCTTCCTTCCTTCCTTCCTTCCTCCCTCCCTCCCTCCCTCCCTCCCTCCCTCCTTTCCTTTTTTCCTCCCTTCTCTTCCATCTCTTCTTCCCTCCTCCCCTCCTTCCTTTCCTTTTTTCCTTCCTTCTCTTCCATCTCTTCCATCCCTTCCTTCCTTCCTTCCTCCCTCCTTCCCTCCATTCCTCTGTCCTTCCCTTTTTTCCTTCCTTCTGTCTTCCATCTCTTCCATCTCTTCCATCTCTTCCATCTCTTCCATCTCTTCCATCTCTTCCATCTTTCCTTTCCTTTCCTTTCCTTTCCTTTCCTTTCCTTTCCTTTCCTTTCCTTTCCTTTCCTTTCCTTTCCTTTCCTTTCCTTTCCTTTCCTTTCTCCTTTCCTTTCTCCTCTTCCTTCCTTCCTTCCTTCCTTCCTTCCTTCCTTCCTTCCTTCCTTCCTTCCTTCCTTCCC
>QLTV01004459.1:941039-959944 GCA_003457575.1 Thermophis baileyi
CCTCCCTCCCTCCCTTCTCCTTTTTTATTTTCTCAATCTTTATTCAAACATTCCTAATGGGTTTTCCATTCTCTTCCATTAGCTACTTCTAGTCTGTGCACACACATGTGGCTATACATTGCATGTGCATTTTAACTGCCAGGCAACTCACCAAAATGGGACACTGTCTAGAAGTAAAATTGTATTCAGAAGAAGACTTAATGGTGGGCAGCTAATAAAGATGGCAACGTTTATCAGGACACTAATCCTTGCTTGCCTCATGACAAATGTTCTCCAGTTTTAATTTTTTTTTACTCATGAGAGCCAACACAAATATTTATTGGGAAAAAAAACCTTCTTCTGCTCATACTTAAGGGTCTCTCTATCTAAATGATTATCCTTGCTTCATTTTCTTGGATTGCTCAAAGGAGTTATGCTTGGCAAACAAGGGTCACTGGGGAATGGCATGTAATCACTGTGCTGTTCTTTGATCACACATACAGGTAAGTCTGTATCTCTACATATTTACCCAGAGAACGTAGAAACACTACTGTCTTGACCAGAAATGTGGCATGAATTAAGGACTTTGTTCTCCTCTGTTAAATTTCACTGTGCTATTTTCAGCACATTTCAGCCCATAACAAGTCATTCTGAATTTTATTTCAGTCTTCTAGGTCATTAATTATCCCGAATGAGCTCATGTCTTCAGCAATTTGACAAGCATTCCCTCTGTCCACGTAATTATGGATATGTTGAAGAGTACAGGGCCCAAAACTGAGACTTGTGGTATGCAGATGCCTGCCTTGAGCAGGGGATGGACTAGAAGGCCTCCAAGATCCCTTCCATCCCTGAGATTCTATGAGATTCTATGATTCTATGACCCACAGGTGCTTTTTCCAAAAGGCAACTGGACTTTCTTGGGTTTTTTCCTTGAAAAAAACATTTCACTTCTCATCCATGAAGCTTCTTCAGTTCTGGCTGAATGTTGGGGAATGAAAGGGGGGGGGAATCATTTCCTTCGGGAGTTGGGCGGCATATAAATTTTATAAAATAAATAAATAAATAAATAAATTTCATTCCCCACCGTTCAGCCAGAACTGAATAAGCTTCTTAGATGAGAAGTGAAACATTTTCAAGGAAAAAAACAAAGGAAGTCCAATTGCATTTTGGAAAAAGCACCTGTGGGACAACCACGATCTGGATGACTGAGAATCTCCAAAGACCTTTATGATTCTATGACTATCAAACAAGCAAAATGTGAATGTAGCCAGCCTTTCAGGGGTGCAGAAAAACCACCCCAACTTTATTTATTTATTTAGTTTGTCAAACATGTACGAGATAACAGGTGTAAGTATAAACATGGACATGAGCACATGAAATGAGTATAAATAAATGGGGACAGTAGGACAGGGACGGTAGGCATGCTGGTGCGCTTATGCACGCCCCCTTACAGACCTCTTAGGAATGGTGTGAGGTCCACGGTAGACAGTTTAAGGTTAAAGCTATGGGGGTTTGAGGAAGTAACAACAGAGTCAGGTAGTGCATTCCAGGCATTGACCACTCTGTTGCTGAAGTTATATTTTCTGCAATCGAGTTTGGAGCGATTTACTTTAAGTTTGTATCTATTGTGTGCTCGTGTATTGTTATGGTTGAAGCTGAAGTAGTCGGTGACAGGTAGGACGTTGTAGCAGATAATTTTGTGTACTATGCTTAGGTCAGACCGTAGGCGATGAAGTTCAAACATTAGTTAGATAAAGCTCGGAGTTATTACCAAAATGTTTCCATCTGCTGGAAAAAATGGCAGTAGCCCAGAATGCTATGACTTTTCAGCACTCTGGCACCACGTTACAATGCTGGCAATGTTCTTTCTGTAAGTAAACATTGTCATTTCCACTGCCAATAACAGAATAACAGAGATGGAAGGGACCCTGGAGGTCTTCTAGTCCAACCCCCTGCTCAAGTTGGAAACCCTATACCATTCCAGGCAAATGGTTGTCCAATTTCTTTTTAAAAACCTCCAGCGTTGGTTGGAGCATCCCCAGCTTCTGAAGGCAAGCCATTCCAGTAATTAATTAGCAGAGCAACAGAATAACAACAGAGCAACAGAATAGCAACAGAGCAACAGAATAGCAACAGAGGTCTTCTAGTCCAATCCCCTGCTCAAGTAGGAGACCCTGTAACATTCCAGACAAATGGTTGTCCAATCTCTTCTTGAAAACCTCCAGTAATGGAGCACCCACAACTTCTGGAGGTAAGTCATTCCACTGGTTAATTGTTCATTGTCAGGAAATTTTTCCTTAGTTTTAAATTGCTTCTCTCCTTGATTAGTTTCCATCCATTGCTTCTTGTCCTGCCTTCAGGTGCTTTGGAGAATAGGTTGACCCCCTCTTCTTTGTGGCAGCCCCTGAGATATTGGAAGACTGCTATCATGTTTCCCCTGGTCCTTCTCTTCATTAAACTAGACCTACCCAATTCCAGCAACCATTCTTTATATCTTTTAGCCTCCAGCCCCATAATCCTCTTTGTTGCTCTTCTCTGCACTCTTTCTAGAGTCTCAACATCTTTTTTATATTAGTGTTGGCCAAAACTGGATGCAGTATTCCAAATGTGGTCTTACTGTGTTCTTGTTTTCAACATACAGTAACCTGTTTTGGGTCTGAATTCCCCTTTATCCTTACCATCTGTTCGATTAGTGCATATGGTATGGCACACATTATCAAAAGCTTAGTTTTGATATAGAATTAAAAGCTTGCTATAGAATTAGGTTGCAATCAGTGATACTATGTTTTGAGGAAGTCTTTACATTATTAGGGTCATTTTTAACACCCTGATTTGAAAGTGTCTAATTCTCCTTTGATAAGTGTTCATTTCCTATGATTAAAAAGAAAAAAAATGTATTTCCAAGAAAAGTTTTGTGAAGATAATGGAACCTGCAGAGATGGCTAAATCAAAGTCTTTGATTAAACAAAAATCAACATTTAGGGCTGATGGGAAACCCCTTATAGACCTTTTGCATAAAACAGGAAAAATGCATTTATGATCTATGCTTTTGATGATTGGGGAAAAATAGATAAGAAGGTGAGCTTTTTTGTAATCTTACAGCCAAAGATAATTTTGTAATCATATTTTGACGCAAAGAAAATCAGAAGCAATTCTCTTTCATTTTCCTTTCTATCTTTTCTTTCTGTACTTTTTTCCTTTTTCTTTTTTCCCCCCTCCCAAAAAATGTATTTTTGAAAAGAAGGAGGGAATCTCCAAGGGGGAAGAAAGAGGAGTGAAGAATTTAGGGAAGGTGCTTGCTTAAAAATATGAATATAAAATATTCGCCAAAACATCTGAAGGCAGAGCGATGGATGGGAACTAATCAAAAAGAGAACCAACCTAGAAATAAGGAGGAATTTCCCTGACAGAACAATTAACCAGTGGAATGACAGATTAACAGAGTTGGAAGGGACCTTGTAGGTCATCTAGTCCAACCCCCCACCCAAGCAGGAGACCCTACACCATTTCTGACAAGTGGCAGTCCAGTCTCTTCTTGAAAGCTTCCAGTGATGAAGTTCCTACAACTTCTGAAGGCAACTTCTGTTCCATGGGTTGATTGTTCTCACTGTCAGAAAGTTCCTCCTTATTTCTAGGTTGAATCTCTCCTTGATCAGTTTCCATCCATTAAGTTAAGTTGTGGGTGCTCCAACACTGGAGGTATAAAAGAGATTGGACAACCATTTCTCTGAAAGGGTGTAAGGTCGTCTGCTAGATGAAAGGGTTGGACTAGAAGACCTCTGAGGTCCCTTCCAATTTGGTTATTCTGTTATTCTGAATCTAAAAAAAAAAAACCAGCGGATAAAACTAAGTTTCATTTTCACCCCCAGCGAGATGAGAAGCACACTCCGAAATTTGCACACTCTGTTCCTCCGAAGGGATTATCTGTTCAACTCCACTTCCACATTATTCCGTCCAATGAGTCCACTTCCTTCGCTAACCCATAGTATCAATTTATATGCTAATGGGACTCTGGTTTGTAATTCAAGGCAGGTGCTGCCCAAGTGAGGGACAGAGAGCGAAGGAGACTCCATCCCTCAAAGGAGATTGTCGAGGCTCATGAAAACAAAAAAGGCATCAAATCCAAAATAATTGGATCGTTGATAGAGTTCATCCCTGCAGATTAAGCCGCTGTTTCATTTCGTCTTTCACCTGTTTGTCAGGAGACTTTTGAAAGTGGTTTGTGATTCGTTAAGCCTCGGCAGGGGAGAGGAGGAGAGGGAACACTACAGAATGGCAGGGTTGGATGGAAAGGACCTTGGAGGTCAGTAAAGTCTTCCACTTAGGCAAGAAAAACCAAAAGTACACATATCGACTGGGTGAAACCCGGCTTACTAGCAGGAACTGTGAGAGGGATCTTGGAGTCTTAGTGGACAACCAGTTAAATATGAGCCAGCAGTGTGTGGCGGCAGCCAAAAAAGCCAATGCAATCCTAAATTACATTAACAGAGGGATTCTGTTAGGACTCTGTCCACTCAGTTGGGTCGGCAATATATAAACTAACCATGATAGTTTGAACTGTATTGAAGTATTGCAGCTTTAACTGGATGCTGAAAAGTGATTGGATGAGTTTGCTACTGTTAACCATAAGAGGGAGCTAGAGAATGTAGTTTTTCTCTCTGTGATTACTTACTGCGTTACACTGTGTGTGATGTACTACTGTACTACGTATATGTATGTATTGAGAGGTTTGTTACTGTATTTTGTTAACTATTGACTGATTTATGTGTACGACTTGGACTGTTTATTGACTATACTAAATGTGTACGACTTGGACTGTGTATTGACTATGCTATTTGTAAAGTAAAACCTGTAATGCACTTTAACGTATCTGTGTGTGATGTTACTCATCTCTGTTCTGGTATCACGTTTTCTCTGTGCATCTCCTTGATAACTCAAGGGTTACTATGCTATTATATTAACAGATTCAATCAAGATCAAGGGAGGTACTAATACCACTCTATAAAGCCTTAGTAAGATCACACCTAGAGTACTGCATCCAGTTCAAGGTAATACATGTCTCCTTTAAAGCCCTTCGTGGCTTGGGACCAGGTTATTTGAAGGACAGGTCTGTTCCCACCAGATCTACCTGTCCCACCAGAATGGGAAGGCAGGAGATGTTTTGAGTCCCCTCTCTTAAGGAGATACATCTGGTGGGAGAAAGAAAAAGGGCCTTCCCTGTGATGGCTCCCTCCCTGTTTTGTCAGACCTGCCCCAATCCGATCCCTTAGGAAAGAAAGACCCTCGACTCCCATTTGGCTAAAGGAAAGGGTTCTTTTACTAAGGATCTTGGTTGCAGTAAAGTCAAGCCAGCTCTGAAACCTCCCGCACTCTCTAGATACAAAAATAAGGTGTAGGTTTGCCCACAGCCCATCCCTCCCACCCGTGGCCAATCCGTTTCCAGCCAACCGGAGCTCACCAAGATGGTTTGAGAACTCTGAGAGGTTTGGGGGTAATCCACATATTTCTCAGGGGGCCTGGCCATGGGGTGCTGATACAAACAGGGTCCGGCTGCTCTGGTCCTTATCACCTGTCATTCCCTCTTTCTGATTTCCTACCACATACACCCAAAGCTTTATTGCCCTTTAATGCTTCCCTTCTTCCCTCTTTCATCCTTTCCCCCTTCTTCCCCCTTTCATCCTTCCCTTCTTCTTTCATCCTTTCCCCATTCTTCCCCCTTTCATCTCCCCCCCTTCTAGCTTTTGATGGCAGGATGCTTGTGAGGTGCCAAGCCAAACCAGGCAGAGCTGACATTATTTAAAAGGCCATATTTTCTCAGTTACATGCACCAGAACCTGCAGAGCAGAGAGGCATGAGATGTTATGGGTCCTCTCTCTTAAGGAGCCCCATCTGTGGGAGCATGAAGAAGGGCCTTCTCCGTGGTGGTGTTCTGACGACAAAACCTCTGAATTCAATCAACGATTCCTTTATTAGGAGCGCCAGCAGCCCCGGCAAAAAGTTTCTCTCTCTCTCTCTCTCTCTCTCTCTCTCTCTCTCTCTCTCTCTCTCTCTCTCTCTCTCTCTCTCTCTCTCTCTCTCTCTCTCTCTCTCTCTAACACACACACACACACACACACACACCAGGCTAACAAGTCCATCTGGCTGGAAGATGAATAGTTGTCTGCCACATCTATTCATCTCCGCCCCCTGCCTTTTATCCCCAGAGCTAGGTTAGGGCTTTGCTAGCAGCAGTAGCTCTTCCTTCCCAAGGACCGGCCCATAGCTTTCCACTGCTCTCCTCTCCTCTTCCTTCTGTGCATCCACACGTCAGGCACTGGACCCAGCTGTTCCTCCTCTTCCTCATCAGCCACCTCCACCCCGGGGGCTGTTGACTCTCCATCTGAGGGCTGACGGATGGCCCAGGCTGCGCCTCTGTCTCTCTCTCTCTGCCAGCTCCATTCCCTCTTTCCCCTCGGAGCTCTCAGGTTGCCTTGATGCTGACCCTGACTCCCACACCTCCTCCTCATCTGATTCAGCTGCTGGAGGGGCAGCAGCCGACAGGCCACAACAAGTGGCTCCTTCCCTGTGGAACATCATCCCTGCAGAGATAGGATTGGCCCCCAGCAATCCTATCTCTTCCAAATGTCCCAGAAGACATGGTTCTGCCAATGAGCCTAGGGACCCCAGGAGTGATACGGAGCCCATCAAGCAGTAAACTTTGTTGTGGATTGTTGTCACTAAGAAAGTAAAGGTTTCATGGCTTACATATTGGGGATTTATCTCTGTAAGCCACCCGGTGACACCGTGAGTGAGTTGGGCAGCCCTATCAATTTTGTAAATAAATGACTACATAAATTGCTACAACTGGACACTTTGATTGCTCATTTTTATGCCTTCTGCATCTGCCTCTCACAACCTCTCGGTCAGCCTTCAGAGTTGGCTGAGGGGGGAGTGTGGGGGGGTGTCATCAGCCTTGTTTTAAACTCCTCTTAACAGATTTTTGAGACATGGTTATTTCCAGTCACTTGGCCTGCCTTAATCAGAACGCAACGGTGCAAAAGGACCCTTATGCTGTCCTCCATATCACAGCTTCGCCCAAAATTGGAGGAGGTGGCCCTAACAGAATAACAGAATTGGAAAGGGATGTGGGAGGTCATCTAGTCCAACCCCCTGCTTGAGCAGGAAACCCTATATCTTTCTGGACAAATGGCTGCCCAATCTCTTCTTAAAAACCTCCAGTGCTGGAGTACCCATAATGTCTGAAGTCACACTGTTGTCACGTCATTTGGTTGATTGGCAGAGTTGTTAAGGGAATCGCTGTGGTTGTTCAGTCAATGATGCCGTCATTAAACAAATCTATTCCATTGGTTGATTGCTCTCACTGTTAGGAAATTTCTCCTTAGTTCTAGGTTGGTTCTCTCCTGGGCGGGTTTGTGCTTCTCCTCTGAAGCATAGCTCCGCGCAGCACAATCAAAACCAGAGGAGGTGTCCCTAACAGAATAACAGAAGAGTTGGAAGGGACCTTGGAGGTCATCTACTCCAGCCCCCTACTCAAGCAGGAGACCCTATACCATTCCAGACATATGGTTATCCAATCTCTTCTTTAAAAACTCTAATCTAAATCCCTGCAAGAATGGCTTAAACCCCATTGAAGGAGGAAACTGAGGCATAATCACTATTCCCAATTCCTGATTTATATTTATATTTTGTCTGTCTGTCTGTCTGTCTCTATCATCCATCCATCTTTCTTTTTCTTTCTTTCTTTCTTTCTTTCTTTCTTTCTTTCTTTCTTTCTTTCTTTCTTTCTTTCTTTCTTTCTTTCTTTCTCTCTCTCTCTCTCTCTCTCATCCATCTTCTTTCTTTCTTTCTTTCTTTCTTTCTTTCTTTCTTTCTTTCTTTCTTTTTTTCTTTCTTAAGCTTTCTGNTTTCTTTCTTTCTTTCTTTCTTTCTTTCTTTCTTTCTTTCTTTCTTTCTTTCTTTCTTTCTTTCTTTCTTTCTCTCTCTCTCTCTCTCTCTCATCCATCTTCTTTCTTTCTTTCTTTCTTTCTTTCTTATCTATCTATCTATCTATCTATCTATCTATCTATCTATCTATCTATCTATCTATCTATCATCTACCTATATCATCTAGCTAGCTATCATCTATCTAAACTATCTAATGACCTGCATGGAGAATTTCTGGTTCGTAAAACCTACCGGGTGCATTCTGATTATTTTTCCCCTTGCCATTCCTATCTTTGAGAAAGACTTAAAGAAAATAGGCACGGTGGGTATTTACACATTTTTGCTTTTATTAGAAATAAGACACTTTCCTCGTGTGCTTTGAAAACTGTACAGGGATAATTGACAAACTCAAAGACGAGGAGAACTGGAGAAAGAACCAAAAAATAAAAAATAAAAACAAGAAAAAAACCCTCAAAGCGAAGAGAATTTGCTGAGAAAATTAGCTGTAAAAATCTGAGGTTAGCAAAGTTGCACATAACAAATTTTGGTTCCTTAGACTCCTGGTTTTGAAAGTGACAGATGACAGGTGAAAAGAAAAGATTTGGGGAAAGATGGGATGGGGGATCCAAATCTAGGAGAAGATACATTCAGTTTCTAAGAACAACAGATAGTTCTCGATGCACGTCCACAATTGCACCCAACATTTCCGTTGCTAAGCAAGGAAGTTGTCATGTGAGTTTTGCTCCATTTTACGACCGTTTTCTGAACATGGAATATAGAATAACAGAGTTGGAAGGGACCTTGGAGGTCTTCTAGTCCAACCCACCGCTCGAGCAGGAGACCCCACACCATTTCAGACTAATGGTTGTCCTGTCTCTTTTTGAAAGCCTCCAGTGATGCAGCACCCACAACTTCTGGAGGCAACTTCTGTTCCACTGGTTGTTTGGCAGAGTTGTTAAGGGAATCACTGCAGTTATTAAGTGAATCAAGTGAATTCTGGCTTCCCCCACTGACTTTGCTTTTTAGAAGGTCCCACATGTTGATCACGTGACCCCGGAGCAGTGCAACCATCCTAAATACACACCGGTTGCCCAGCGCCCGAATTTTGATCACATGACCATGAGGAATGGTGCAACGGTTACTGTATTAAGTGTGAAAACTGGTCATGAGTCACTTATTTTCAGTGCCATTGTAATGGTCAGTAAGTGAATGGTTATAAGTCGAGGATTACCGTGGTGGCGCAGTGGTTAGAATGCAGTACTGCAGGCTACTTCTGCTGCCTGCCGGCTGCCTGCAATTTGGCAGTTCAAATCTCACCAGGCTCCAGGTTGACTCAGCCTTCCCTCCTTCTGAGGTCGGTAAAATGAGGACCCACATTGTTGGGGGCAAGAGGCTGACTCCGTAAACCACCTAGAGAGGGCTGTAAAGCACTGTAAAGTGGTGTATAAGTCTAAGTGCTATTGCTATTGCTATTTTATGTGAGCTGCTGAATCAACTAGAGCTGCTCTGTTGGGCACCAGGAGAGGCACTTTGTATCAGTTGAGTTTCATCCCTCTTTAAATTTTTACCCTCCATTTCTAGAAATTTGTTAAGGGTGGATATCCATACATTCCTACAGGAGTGTTTTTAACACAGTAACTTTGTCTCCATCTTATGAACAACTGAGTTACTTTCAGCACTAAAACAAATGGCTCCTTAAACCGTGGTGGAACAGTGGTTAGAATGCAGTATTGCAGGCTGAACTCTGCTGGCTGCCAGAAGTTCGATCCTGAGTGGCTCAATGGTGACTCACCCTTCCATCCTTCCGAGGTGGGTAAAATGAGGACCCAGATTGTTGGGGGCAAGAGGCTGACTCTGTAAACCGCCTAGAAAGGGTTGTAAAGCACTGTGAAGTGGTATATAAAAGTCTAAGTGCTAGTGCTAACAAGGAAGAAAGGAAGGAAGGAAGGAAGGAAGGAAGGAAGGAAGGAAGGAAGGAAGGAAGGAAGGAAGGAAGGAAGGAAGAAGGAGGGAGGGAAAGGAGGAGGGAGGGAGGGAGGGAGGGAGAGGAAGGAAGGAAGGAAGGAAGGAAGGAAGGAAGGAAGGAAGGAAGGAAGGAAGGAAGGAAGGAAGGAAGGAAGGAAGGACTGTGGTGGAACAATGGGAAGAATGCAGTACTGCAGGCTGAACTCTGCTGGCTGCCAGAAGTTTGATCCTGACCGGCACAAGGTTGACTCAGCCTTCCATCCTTCCGAAGTGGGTAAAATGAGGATCCAGATTGTTGGGGGCAAGAGGCTGACTCTGTAAACCGCTTAGAGAGGGCTGTAATGCACTGTGAAGCGATATATAAGTCTAAGCGCTGTTGCTAATTGCTAGTGCTACCTGTATCTTTAAAAGTTTCCTTATGTAAAACTCCGACTTTAATACACCAGATGCAAAACAACTTTCCAACAGAAATGTAGATTATCAACACTGTTAGGCAAATCCATTCAAGGTCATTGGGCTTTCAACATTCATACAGCGGTTTAAAGGAAGACCACGTAATAATGGTATTTAATGTCAGTTGTGTTTTTACTTCAAAGAAAACTCATTTGGGGTATTATTATATGAATGTGTCTTCTCTAAGATCTTCCAACGAATAGCAGCCCAAATGTCATTCTTTTGTTTGGGGTGAAAAACAATATAATTCATGCCACCCGAAAGAATGAGATCTACTGAAAACATACTTTCAATAAATCTTTTGCGTATACTAAATAAATGTACAGGCAGTCCTCGACTTACGACCACAATCGAGCCCACAAATGACCTTTCTTGCCATCGTTGTTCAGTGAATCACTGCAGTTGGTAAATGAGTCACACGGTTGTTCAGTGAATCTGGCTTCCCCATTGACTTTGCTTGTCAGAAGTTCGCGAAAGGGGATCACGTGACCCCGGGACACTGCAACCGTCATAAATATGAGTCAGTTGCCAAGTGCCTGAATTTTGATCACACGACTGCAATGGTCATAAGTGTGAAAAACAGCCCTTAGTCACTTTTTTCAGTGCCGTTGTTACTTTGAACAGTCACTAAATGAACTGGACTATCTGTAATTTTAATTTATGAAAACTTTGGTGAGAATAAACTCTAGAAGTCCTTTTTACAAATGTTTCGATGTGTTTCCAGTTATCTTTCTGGCAAGTCACTTCGGGTGGCCATCTGACTGGCATAATAGGTTTGGAGTGAAGATTTGGATGAAGGCGGGCGACGCGGTGCCACAGAGGCTTAATGACACTGGATGGGCTGAGCAACTTCCAGCACTTGAGCGGTTCGAGTCTCGCTCCGTAGGAAAGGGTGAGTTCCCATCTCTTGTCCCTAGCTCCGGTCCACCTAGCACTTTGAAAGCATTGTTTGCGGGTAGATAAATAGGTATCACCATTTCGGTGGTGGGAAATGCTGGCGTGGGGAGCTGGAACTGGCGCTGGATCTGCCTCGAGGCGATCGGCGGAGGAGTGGTGGAGGAAAGCCAGCGGAAGAGCTGTCTTCCCCTGAGAACGATGCAGGCCAGATGGTGTGAAACTACTTCACCCTTTTGTGGTGCACAGACTAGCGATTGTCGGCTGCTAGGACTTCTACCATATACATAACATTGTAGCTTCCTTGGCCTTGTATGTTATATGCTAAATAAATAAATAATTTGGATGAAGGCAAGAACCCTACCAGTTTGCTGCCCCTCTCAAAAAATTATGAAGTACTCAAGAACTGGTAAAAAGGTATATTTTAGTATACTAAGGGTGAGACACTAATCTCTTGATCTGAATCATTTGACCAGGATAATATAAGGTCTCCTGCCTTGAGCAGGGGTTGGACTAGAACAGGGGTCTGCAACCTGCGGCTCCGGAGCCGCATGCGGCTCTTTGGGCCCTCTGCTGCAGCTCCCTGTCACCCTGTTGCGGCAGAGGGATGAAAGAGCCATCATCCTGTCATGGCAGTGGCATGGCTGGAGCCTTAGTGTGGGAGCGAGGCGCCCCTCTACTTGCCTTTGCGCGGCAACAGCATTCCGCCTTCATTGTGGTACATTTGCTGTTGCCGCCAGCAAAGACGGCTGGGAGAGAATGGCGGGGGCAGATCTTGCAGGGTGGGGGCCATCCCCCAAGCCTGGAGAGATGAGAGAGGGAGAGAGAGAGACAGAGAGAGGGAGATACCTATTTCCCATAGAAAACAAAACACGGGAGCCACAAAACCTGGGTAGGTGTGGCTGGGGGTGGTGGTCATGTGACTGGGTGGAGTGAGTGACGTCGAGTTGGCCATGCCCACCCAGGTTTTGTGGCTCCCGTTGTTGTGCTTTCTGTGGGAAACGGGCCCAAGTGGCTCTTTGAGTGTTTAAGGTTGCAGACCCCTGGACTAGAAGACCTCTGTGGTCCCTTCCAGCCTTCTAGGATTCTATGAGTTGACAAAACACCATTAATATGTTTCGTCAACTCATTAATGTGATAATGTGGTTCCCAGACCAACAAATCATCTTATCGCTTAAATTGATGGTTTGTTTCACACAATGGTTGGCTTTCATAGCACATACTGTAGAACCACACACACACACACACACACACACACACACACACATTTCACAGAAAGTCCTTGACTTACAGCCATTCATTTAATGACCATCTGAAGTTACAGCGACACTGAAAAAGTAATTTATGATCATTTTTCACACTTATTTATTAAATTTATTAAATTTGTATGCCGCCCAACTCCCAAGGTTCCATTGTGGCATTCCCATGATCAAAATTCGGACACTTGGCAACTGACTCATATTTATGACAGTAGCAGTATCCTGGGGTCACGTGGTCACTTTTTGCGAACTTCTGAGAAACAAAGTCAATGGGGAAGCCAGATTCACTTAACAATTGTGTTTCTAACTTAACAACTGCAGTGATTCACTTAACAACTGTGGCAAGAAAGGTCGTAAAACGGGCCAAAACTCACTTGTCTCAGTTAGCAACAGAAATGTTGGGCTCAATTGTGGTCGTAAGTAGAGGACTACCTCTAATTGGATACATTTTGTGTGTTTCAGACTTACTACTCCTTGCTACTTCTACTGCCAGCCACAGTTCTAAATGGGCTGATTGGCGTCATCATTATACACTTCCTAAAAAAATGAAGTCTCCCATTCATTATGCAAAACTACATAATGAGCAACACATACTGACAGGGATCCAACTTGTCCAGGAATCAATACAAAAAAAATGAGTTTGAGAAGAATGCTTGATCCTCACATTCAGCGCCAACATGCTAAAAGAGTTCCTTTCCTTGGACGTTTCAGTTTTTGGGAAAGTGCCAATGTGGAGCTAACATCCCCACAATAACAAATGTGACACAGTAGCTGTCAACCATTTATCTGTCTAGACTCCAGAGTACAGTACATGATGTGCTACCTGGCATAACTTATGGGCCACAGTGTTTCTCTTTTTCTTCACATGCAGAAGTCAACTCGGTTGACAGGTGACTCTTACCGATACTGTAGAAGAACAAGAGACAGAACTTGAGGGTGGAGTCAAGAGAAAATTCAGCCTGGAATCATTATGTGTCCACAAACATTCCAAATCCAGCTTCCCTTGAATTCTGTTGACTCTTCTCTATTGACATTTGAGTGCTGGCTGTTAGTTGCTGTATAGGCTTGAGCATTAAATCTTCTTAACTGGAAGTTAACATATGGTCCAAATTCTTTAGGTCTGACATTAAACTAGTCAACTAACGGTCAGCACTAAATTGGTACTATAACACTCAACAGAATTCAATTGGAGCATTTGTGTGCACGTAATGATTCTAGGATAAGCCCTCACTTGACTCCAACCCCAGGATCTGCCTCTTCTTCTCCTACAAATACTTTGCTAACGAGACAGGATCCTCTACAAGAACTGAAGATATTAAGTTAACCTGAAGACACGTGTTATATTTATACTTACTACTATTCCCTACTACCTACTATCTGTTGACCAAGGCAGTCATGTCATTCTGGGAATGTAAGGCTGTATAATTGTACCCCTGATGTTAACAATAACTCTCAGCCCTCCTCACTGAACCATAATTCCGAAGGTCCCTCCTGTTCAGTCCTGGGTTCTAAATCCCATCACTACCAGTTTGTGCGCGCGCTTGCGCACACACGCGACGCTTCTGCGCATGCGCAGAAGCATCCGGGGCAGGTGGGCAGAGCCTCCCACCACCACCGCTACCAGTTTGTAGAACCATACCGTACCGGTAGCAACCCACCGCTGTTCCTGTTACAGTCTGGAACTGTTGACCTTTGTGGCAGAGTAGCAAAATCTGATGGGTCACTATTACTTCCTCTTTAGCCCAATGATAGAGATGCATCGGCAGGAAGTTTTGCTAATTCAGGTTTCACCAACCTAGTGGCACTTAAATGTGTTGGCCAATGACTCCTCCCTTCTTGCAATGACATGTGGAAAAGACATTGGGAGACAGAGTGACAAGACGCTGCCAGGGTAACAGTTAGATAAGAGATGGCATAGCATTCAACTACATAGTGGATGGGTGAAGAAGTTCTGATCAGGTCCTCCTGAGTTTATTGAGCTGTAAAGGAACTGTTAGCCCACCCAGGTAAACCAGAGTGGAAACAGAATACAGAATGCCAGAATTGGAAGGGACCTTGGAGGTCTTCTAGTCCAACCTAACTTAGAACTGCATTGCTTGCGGCCAGACCTAGGTATTGTATACAAAATTATACGTAGTAATGCTTTACCTGCAAATGGTTTATTCTGTTTTAATCGCAATAATACGCACACGAACAACCACTTTAAACTCAATGTAAATCGTTCTAAACTTGACTGTAAAAAATACGATTTCTGTAATAGAGTTGTCAAAGTCTGGAATGCCCAACCTGATTCAGTTGTCTCAGCTACAAATTTTCACAGTTTCAGTCACAAATTGACTTCCGTGGACCTTACTTCCTACTTAAGTGGTCAGTAGAGGGGGCGTGCATAAGTGCACTAACATGCCTAGCGTCCCTGTCATTGTATTTGTATTCTCTTATTCTTGTTCTTGTTTTTGTTTGACAAATTCCAATAAATAAATAAATAAAAATAAATACACCCTCCCTCTTTGACCTCTGCCTTCTATTGCAACCTTCCTCTCGCGATAACAAGCC
Source organism: Thermophis baileyi (assembly GCA_003457575.1). Taxonomy (NCBI): domain Eukaryota; kingdom Metazoa; phylum Chordata; class Lepidosauria; order Squamata; family Dipsadidae; genus Thermophis; species Thermophis baileyi. Next base: position 956,066 of record QLTV01004459.1, read on the forward strand.
ACAATGCTTGTCAAAATGACAACAGGTGCACCATGATAGTGGGACCATATCAGACGTCATGACATGTGAGACTTCACACCGTTAGCAGGAAGATGTCATCACATACATGACATGTATGTCTAAACAGGACATGTACCGTGTTTCCCCGAAAATAAGACCGTCTTATATATTTTTTGAACCCTGAAATAAGTGCTTGGCCTTATTGCCATGCACTCAAAAACCCGATTGGGCTTATTATCAGGGGATAGCAATAGCACTTAGACTTATATACCGCTTCATAGTGCTTTACAGCCATCTATAAGCGGTTTACAGAGTCAGCATATTGCCCCCAACAATCTGGGTCCTCATTTTACCCACCTCAGAAGGATGGAAGGCTGAGTCTTAATTTGGGGGAAACAGGGTATATATATGCATAAATATATATGTATATATATGTATATAGGTATATATAACTGGGATATGATGAACTAATTCTATTTTAATGTAAGGCTACATTAACAGAATCTTGCAAAGCTGAAAGTAGAAACTTCCCACCACCTCTTTTAACCATTTGATTTTTAGGGTAGATCCTTCAAAAGTTTCTTCCAGTGACCGTCAGGCCGCCGAGGGCTCCTGCCTCTCTTTTCTGACGGATAAAGTGTCTCTTCTCTTTATCCAAGATCATCCACACATTTCTTTATAAGAGTTTGGGGGGGGGGATTTTACTTCCATACTTGCCAGATTGATGTCAGCCTCAGGGGGTAAACAGATAGGAAACACAAGAAGATGAACTAATTGTTCTTTATTGTAAAGCTACGTTGACAGAATCTTGCAAGTACAGGTAGTCCTTGATTTATGGCTGCAATTGAGCCCAAAATGTCCATGGCTAAGCGAGATGGTTGTTAAGTGAGTTTTGTTAGCTGAATCGCTGCAGTTGTTAACTCAGTCACACGGTTGTTAAATGAATCTGGCTTCCCCCTTGACTTTGGGGTCGCAAAAGGGGATCACGTGAACCCGGGACTCTGCCACCATATTGACCATATTGATCCTGGGACACTGCCACCATATCAATATGGTAAGAGCCGAGGTGGCGCAGTGGTTAGAGTGCAGCACTGCAGGCTACTTCAGCTGACTGCTAGCTGCAGTTCGGCGGTTCAAATCTCACCGGCTCAAGGTTGACTCAGCCTTCCATCCTTCCGAGGTGGGTAAAATGAGGACCCAGAATGTTGGGGGCAATATGCTGACTCTGTGAACTGCTTAGAGAGGGCTGTAAAGCACTATAAAGCGGTATATAAGTCTAAGTGCTATTGCTATTGCTAATATGAGTCAGTGGCCAAGCATCTGAATTTTGATCACGTGAGCGTGGGGATGCCCCAATGGACGTAAGTGTAAACATCGATTGTAAGTCCCTTCTTTCAGTTCCATTGTAACTTTGAACGGTAACTAAATGAACTGTTGTAAGTCGAGGACTACCTGTATGAAAGTATAATTCTCCCCTACCTCTGTCTCCTTTACAGCTTGAGAAACTAGGGAGAGTTTCTTCTGATCCGGTTGCCCTAGCCATTGTCTAGCTGTAGGCCTTGCTGTCTCTTCTCTGCCCCCTTGGTAATGGGTTGGTTGCCAAGGCTATTAAGTACTTTCTTGCATGTCTCCAGCAACTGGACATGGAAGCAGAGGAAGATGGGAGTTTTAGGGAAAGTTTGCGTTAGTTTTAATCCTTGAAGGATTCTAAGGAATAACTTTGGTGGTCTTCCAAAGAATAAATTCCCAAAAGAGATATAAACCTCAGTAACCATAGATACGAGTTGCAAATGCTTTAATTTTGAGGTCTCCTTAAATTCCATAGAGGTTTCACCTAAGAAGACTTAATCTTGACACTTGTGGTGGTTTATTATTTTGGGGGGAGGGAAGGACTTTAATAACACAAACATAATTTCTATGGGCATCAGCAGGAAGGAACAAATCCTATACAGATAATTCTCGATTTGTAACAGTTCATTTATTGACCTTTCAAACCAGGGGTGAAATCCAGCAGGTTCTGACAGGTTCTGGAGAACCGGTAGCGGAAATTTTGAGTAGTTTGGAGAACCGGCAAATACCACCTCTGGCTGGCCCAAGAGTGGGGAGGGAATGGGGATTTTGCAATATCCTTCCCCTGGAGTGGGAAGGGAATGGGAATTTTGCAGTATCCTTCCCCTGCCATGCCCACCAAGCCACGCCCACCATGCCCCACCAAGCCACGCCCACAGAACCGGTAGTAAAAAAATTTGGATTTCACCACTGGTTCAAACCTACAAAAGACACTGGAAAACAATGACTTATGACCATTTTTCACACTTATGACCGTTGTACCATCCCCGGGGTTACCTGATTTCCATTCAGACGCTTGGCAACTGACTCATATTTATGACGGTTGTAGGGTCCCAGGGTCACGCGATCTCCTTCCAACAAGCAAAGTCAAAGGGGAAGCCAGATTCACTTAACAACTGCGGGATTAATTTAACAAGTGCAGAGATTCACTTAACAAATACGGCAAGAAAAGTCGTAAAAGTCACTTAACAAATTTCTCACTTAACAGCATAAATGTCGGGCTCAATTGTGGTCATAAGTCGAAGGCTACCTGTATGTTTGAATCATCATTACCCAAATGGTTGTAGGTCAAGGACTATCTGTATTATTTAATTCAAGCCTTCTGATACTTTGCTTCTCTGAAGCAAATGCTCCCAGTTCTCATTTCTAGAATTTTCCGATCACCTGAGGTAAAATATCTTCCCTGATCAATACAGGTCATTCTCAAATTAAGACCACAATTGAGCCAAAAATTTTCTTTGCCAAGCAAGACAATTGTGAGATTTGCCCCATTTTATGACCGTTTCCCCTCAGTTGTTAAGTGAATCACTGCAGTTGTTAAGTGAATTATGCTGTTGTTGAACAAATATGGCTTCCCCGTTGACTTTACTTGTCGGAAGCAAGCTTACCAATGGTGATCACGTGACCCTGGGACACCGAACAGTCATAAATAACATGCCAGTTGTCAAAAGTCACTTTTTTCAGTGCCGTTGTAACGTCGAACAGTCACTAAACAAAACTGTTGTAAACCCAGGACAACTTGTATCGTTCTTTCAAAATGGAACTTGCGAGTTCCGAAGACAACTTGAAAATAATGTATAGCTGAATGGAAATTGCATAACAAATGATCTCTGTGTCCTTCACATTTCTCCTTCATTATCCTTTGGCTGACGGCTCACCTTATCGTGATGGTTGGTGTCCACCAGACCTTATTATTTCACCCAAGAGCAACTGATGGGCTCCTCACGTACCCCATGATATTTTAACAACTAGATTAACAGAGTTGGAAGGGACCTGGTAGGTCATCTAGTCCAGGGGTGTCAAACTCAAGGCTGAATCCGGCCCATGTGGTGCTTAGATCTGGCCCACAGGACAGTGAAGGCCCAGCCCTCGGTGCCTCTGCCAGCGAAAATGGAGCTTTCATTTTTGCTGGCAGAGGGCTGCAGGAGGCCGTCACGGCTGAAAATGGAAACTGAGAGGGCCGGGCGCATGATCCCCAAGCTCCATTTTAGCTTTCAGAGGGCTTCAGGAGGCTGTTGTGGCTCAAAACGGAGCCCGGGGGTGTATGCGTGCATCCCCCCACCCCCGAGCTCCATTTTTGCTGGCAGAGGGCTGTAGGAGGCCAAACTAAAAACAAAACAAAAGGAGAAATGTTTCCCCTTTTGCATTTGAGCATCCAAGAAGGGACGGGAAAGGAGAAAGGGAATGAGGAAAGACAAAGAAAAAGAAGGAAAGATGGGAAGAGAGCAAGGAAGGAAAAAGAAGGAAAGAGGGGAAGGAAGAAGAAAAGAATGAAGAGGGAAGGAAAAAGAAGAAAAGGAAGGAAGGGAG
>QLTV01004459.1:974344-986645 GCA_003457575.1 Thermophis baileyi
TCTATCTATCTATCTATCTATCTATCTATCTATCTATCATCTATCTATCTATCTATCTATCTATCTATCTATCTATCTATCTATCTATCTATCTATCTATCTATCTACGGTATCTATCTATCTATCTATCTATCTATCTATCTATCTATCTATCTATCTATCTATCTATCTATCTATCTATCTATCTATCTACGGTATCTATCTATCTATCTATCTTCTATCTATCTTCTATCTATGTATCTATCCATCTATCCATCCATCCATCCTTCCATCATCCATCCATCATATCTCTCTCTCTCTCTCTCTCTCTCTCTCTCTCTCTCTCTCTCTCTCTCTGTCTCTCTCTCTCTCTCTCTCTCATCTGTCTGTCTAACCTATCTCTCCATCCACCCATCCTTCTCTCTCTCTCTCTCTAATCCCTCTCCTATCTATCTATCTATCTATCTATCTATCTATCTATCTATCTATCTATCTATCTATCTATCTATCTATCTATCTATCTATCTATCTATCTATCTATCTATCTATCTATCTACCTATCTATCTCCAGCCTTTATATATATTTTTTAAATATATAAAGGCAGTGAATATTTAAGTGGCCAAATAGCCTTACCAGCAATCCTTTCCCCAATCTCTCCTTTTTCGGTTTAGTTTTTAAAAAATTATTGATCGAGGGGTCGAGTAGAAAATCTGTTCCTAACTACAGATAGTCCTCGACTTATGACCACAACTGAGCCCAGCATTTCTGTTGCTAAACAAGACAGTTGTTAAATGAATTTTTGCTCCGTTTAACATCTTTTTTTTAAGTACAGTTCTTAAGCAAATCACTGCAGTTTTTAAGTGAATCAGGCTTTCGTGAAGTGAATCTGGCTTCCCCCATTGACTTTGCTGGTTGAAAACTGGTTGGGATGGTTACCAATGGTGATCACATGACCCAGGGACAGTTCCATCTTCATAAATAAATGCCAGTTGGCCAAGCAACTGAATTTTGATCATGTGACCATGGTCGTAAGTGTGAAAAACATAAGTCTTTTTTTCAGTGCCATTGTAACTTTGAATGGTCACTAAATGAACTGCTGTAACTCAAGGACTACCTGTATATTTTATTCTAAAGAAACAAAACATTTAAGAAGGCAGGGTAGGCCAATATGCATGCCATTCCAGAAAGTTTGGATGAACCCCTCTACTTTGACCTGGAGATGAAACGACTTCTTCAAGGAAGAATCACCCAGCCATTATCTTGGAAGCAATCCCAAATACTCACCTCGAAATCTAGTTCTGCGTATCGGGATTTCCTCCTCTGAAAATCAAATAAAGAGGAAGATCCATGATTAACGCTTGACAAGAGATGAAGTATGCTGTATGGGGGGGGGTTAGACTTTGTGAGGGGCACGTTTGAGAGCCAGCATGGTAAAGAAGTTGGATTAGAGAGGAGAGTCTCGGATTCAAATCTGTTTTCAGCCACCAAAGCTTGCTGAAGGGCTGAGCCAGTTGAAATGACTGATTGATTGGCTGCCACCAGAAGGCAAGACAAGAAGCAATGGATGGAAACTAACCAAGGAGAGAAGCAACCTAGAACTAAGGAGGAACTTCCTAATGGCGAGAACAATAAACCAACAGAATAACTTGCCTCCAGAAGTTGTGGGTGCTCCATCACTAGAGGTTTTTAGGAAGAGATTGGACAACCATTTGTCTGAAATGGTATAGGGTCTCCTGCCTGAACAGGGGGTTGGACTAGACAACTCTATTATTATATATTCTATGTTCACTTTCTCTACTGAGCTTTCGTTGATGGAAGGGAGAATGCAATTGATCTGTTCTGATTTCCTAAAGTAAGGTGTCCTACCTTGGTAAGTTTAAGACTTGTGGACTTCAACTCCCAGAATTCTTCTGTCTTGAAATGTCTGAAGCAAAGGGTACTCAAAACTGGAGATACTCAACTGACTTTTACCCAGCCTTTCATAAGAAACATTTCTTCCATTATGACTGCCCATATTTCTCGCCCAGAAACACCCCAATTCCTGCATCATTGGTCCAACATGGTGATGAGGTTCTGGGGCTGAGATTTACATCCAGCTGGGACCCACAGAAGGAGCATCAATTGAGATAATATCAGAAAGATGCTACCCAGGTCCTTCTTGTCCCTTTGAAGGACAATTAGGAGAGTTAAGTGGGAAAATTAGTAAATGTGAAATACTTTGGAAGCACATTCCATGCATAGCAAATGATTGTCATTAATGAAGGACATTAATTAACAAAATCATTTTAGGAGTGCAATCACAGCCCAACACTCTTGAGATCACACTGCTGGAATTCATTGACAAAAATGCCCTGTCTAAACTTATCTTTTAAAACTTGAGCAGGGGGTTGGACTAGAAAACCTCCAAGGTCCCTTCCAATGTTGTTATTCCACTATTCAGTTATTCTATAAAACAGCCGTAACTGGCTGGGGAATTCTGGGAGTTGAAGTCCACAAGTCTTAAAGTTGCCATGTTTGGAGACCCCTTGTCCTAAAACAAACACTGAAACGTCTACCTCTTGGAATCTGAGCTCAAAATAAGATTGCCCCCACTGTTTTAAGAGATCTGTGCTATTCTGAGTAGCTACGCTTCCCCCCACCCCCAAAAAAAAAAGGTTTCAGTTAGCAAGAATGGAATTGAAGGACTTCTCCAACCGAAGTATGGAGAAGGCCGCCAACTTTCAGGCACTTACTTCGAGAGAGCTCATGGAAAGGGTGGCCACTGTCTCATTCTTGGTCATGATTCCAGTATTACTGGTCTTGAGCGTGTCACACAAACTGTTGGGCATGTGTGAGTCCATGGATTTATTGACCATCGGAGGAGACAAAGGTTGCTGCTGCATCATTGAAGAAGCTTGCCCTTCCTCACAACTGATCCCTGTGGGTTCTCTTGGAGGGCTCTTGACCACAAAGCCTGGATCTGTGGCCATGCTGAGGTGGATGAGTCTTGTCTGGGGCATCTGGTCAATGTTGATGCTGTACTTGGTGTCATCCTTGGGTGGTGGCGGAGGCGGAGGCGGTGGGGGAGGCGGTGGCGGTGGCGGCTTGGGCCTCAAGGTGGAGGTGTTGGTGGGCAGAATGACGTAGCTGGTGTCCCTGGTTTGATCCTGTGCCCGCGAGAGCTCCGAATCCAGCTTTTTGAAGATGTCGCCATCACAGATGTAGATGGACTTCGGAGGTTGGCTTTTGTCCTTCTTCAAAGTCAAGGTGTGGTTGTTGAAGTCATTGAGGTTGATGGCGCCCAGGTAGTGTGGGGAGCTCTGGAGATGCATCTTGGAGACATTGGCTGGAAGACTGTTGAAGTTGGAGGACCCTTTCTGGTGGCTGAGCTTCAGCTTCTCCTCGTCTTGTAGGGATGGGCGCTTCAGAGTCCCTGTAATGGTCATCGTACGACATGTACTGATGTCCTTGTTGAGCACTAACAAATCAGGGGGAAAGAGATGGAATTTCAGAAGGTACTACGGAAACCGTGATGCCATACAACCACATGTCCCCCTTCATTGTCCAAAAGACAGGTTTCCTACTATAGCAGTGATGGCGAACCTTTTTTTTCCTCGGGTGCCGAAAGCGCGTGCACGCGTGCTATCGCGCACGTGCGAGTGCCCACACCCATAATTCAATGCCTGGGGAGGGTGAAAATGGCCTCTCCCGCCCCCCGGAGGCCCTCTGGAGGCCAGAAACGGCCAGTTTCCTGACTTCCAGTGGGCCTGGTGGGCCCGTTTTTCGCCCTCCTCAGGCTCCAGAGGCTTCCCTGGAGCCTGGGGAGGGCGAAAACACCCTCCCCCGCCCCCCGGAGGCCGAAAATGCCCTCCCAGAGCCTCCGCACGAGCTGAAAATCAGCTGGCCAGCACGCACATGCGCGCTGGAGCTGAGCTAGGGCAACAGCTCGTGTGCCGGCAGATATGGCTCCACGTGCCACCTGTGGCACCCGTGCCATAGGTTCGCCATCACTGTACTATAGGTAGTCCTCAACTTACAACCACAATTGAGTTGAACGTTTCTGCTGTTGAGCGAGACAATGGCTGAGTGGGTTCCGCCCCCTTTTACAATCTGTCTTGCCACAGTTGTTAAGTGAACCACTGCAGCGGTTAATTTAGGAACACGGCCGTTCAGTGAATCTGGCTTCCCCCTTGACTTTCCATGTCAGAAGGCAGCCAAAGGGGACCATGGCAACCATCATAAATATTAGCCAGTTGCCAAGCATCTGATTTTTTGATCACGTGACCATGGGGACGCTGCAACAGTTGTTAAGTGTGAAAAACAGTCATAAGTCACTTTTTTTCAGTATTGTTGTAACTTCGGTCACTAAACGAAAGGTTGTAAGCCGAGAACTACCTATATTTCCTAATTACTTTATTGTCACCCACTGCCCCAAATATGAAGGGACATGCTCACCCCACGCCCACCCACACCCTCCAATAGTGGATTGGCATTAAATTTGACTTTCCACGGTTTACAGTATATTTATACCATCCGTCCGGTAAACTCGCAAGATTCGTTTCTCTCGCCATGTACAGGTATACATCTGAACTAGACTGTATTGTTTCTCTCTGACATATAATATATGTGGGCATATGCATAATTCTGTATTTATCTGTATTTATTCTGTTATATTATGTAGTGTATATTGGAGGTGGTGACCCTTTGAGAGCTGTATGCAACAAAATTTCATTTTAATGTATGCCGATTAGTATACGAGTGTACATAAAAGTGACAATAAAGTTATTCTATTCTAAAAAAAAATATTCTTACAGGGGAGCTTCTGTAGATCACCAATGACTGTGCACCCATTTTCTAAGAAAGCACTATAGAAACAACTGGACTTTCTTTCAGAACACATTTTGGATCCTTTCATTCTACTTGTCCTACTAATTGGTTTTTGTCTTCGGTTTCAGCTTCTTCATCATCACCCCGGTTCAGCTCGCTACTCCTACTCCTACTCCTACTCCTACTCCTACTCCTTTTCCTATTCTATTCCTATTCCTATGGTACGAGAGCCATGGGATGGAAGAATCTATCTGGTTTTTAATGCACCCACCACCATAAATTTATTCCAAATGGAACTCAGATTCCCTCAACCATCCAGGTAAAATTACAGATTCAAATAAATTAAAAACGCCAACATGTCCACACCGTAATTTATACTTTCTCCAGGGAGACCGTGGTGGAAACCGCAGTTTGATTGCTGATGGGAACGTTGTATTTCCGTGGGTATAACTAATGTTTGATTCTATTCAGTTTGATTTATTTTGGGGGAAGTAGCTGAGGAGCAGCTGGTGACACCCCCTCCCCTTAGATAAATGGCTTAGATGGGACACGACAATTCAACGGAATGTACAATGTTTTACACGGTGTCTGTTCGAAGGGCCTGAATGCTAAAGGTGCGTGCAAACACGACAATTCCTTCCCTCCACATCATTTTGCACGGCCCTATGAATGGACGTGAATTTGAAAGTGGATTTACACCCATTTTCAAGCTTGTTGGTGAGAGGCTATTTTGATAGAAAGCAGAAATGGTTTGGCTCTTTAGCAAACCAAGATGATTAGGGGACTGGAGGCTAAAACATACGATGAACGGTTGCAGGAACTGGGCATGGCTAGTCTAGTGAAGAGAAGGACCAGGGGAGACATGATAGCAGTCTTCCAATATTTGAGGGGCTGCCACAGAGAGGAGGGGGTCAAGCTATTTTCCAAGGCACCCGAAGGCCAGACAAGGAATAATGGATGGAAACTAATCAAGGAGAGATTCAACCTAGAAATAAGGAGGAATTTTCTGACTGTGAGAGCAATCAACCAATGGAACAGAAGTTCCTTTGGAAGTTGTGGGAGCTTCATCACTGGAGGCTTTCAAGAAGAGACTGGACTGCCATCTGTCAGAAATGGTGTAGGGTCTCCTGCTTGAGCAGGGGGTTGGACTAGATGACCTACAAGCTCCCTTCCAACTCTGTTAATCTGTACTTCAGTTATTTGGAGAATATATGCCCGTTCAAAGAACACACATGGAAAGTTCACAAATCTATGGAACCTGCTGGAATCAAGACCGTCCGAAATCCAGGAATACAGGTAGTCCTCGAGTTATGACCACAATGGAGCGCAAAATGTACATTGCTAAGTGAAACATTTGGTTAAGCGAGTCGTTTTACGACTTTTCTTGCCGCAGTTGTTAAGGGAATCCCTGCATTTATTCCATTAGCAACATGGTTGCTAAGTGAATCTGGATTTTCCCAGTTGAGTTTGCTTGTCCGAAGGTCGCAAAAGGGGATCACGTCACCCTGGGATACTGCAACAGTCATAAGTACATGCCAGTTGCCAAGCATCTGAATTTTGATCACGTGACCATGGGGAGGCTGCAGTGGTCATAAGTGTGAACAATGGTCGTAACTCACTTTTTTTCAGTGCTGTTTGAACTTTGAACAGTCACTAAGTGAACTGTTGTGAGTTGTGCATATCTCAAACGTAGATGGCCCTCATCTTGCCACCATTTGTTTACTGACCGTTTGACGTTACAACGGCACAGGAAAAAAAAATAACCTAACCACACTTATGACCGTCGCAGCATCTCTATGATGACGTGATCAAAATTCGGACGCTTGGCAATTGATACATACTTATGACAGTCGCAGTGTCCGGGATCAGGGGATCGCCATTTCCGACCTTCCAAGCCGGATTCTGAAGAGCCAAGTCAATGAAGGAAGCCAGATTCGCTTAATGACCGCATGATTCACTAAACAACGGCAGTCATTTGCTTGACTGCTGGGGTGTAAAACATCACAAAATGGGGCAAAACTCACTTGAAATAGCTTAGCAATGTGAATTTGGGGTTCAGTTGTGGTCTATATTCTGAGGTAAAAGTGAATCTATATTTTCCTCCTGTTTTTACATTCTTCATTCCTGAAAAGGGGGTTGGGTGACATGATAGCTGCCTGCCTGCCCACTATGTATTAGGTTTGAACTCTGGCACTATCTTTGGCGAGCAATAAAGTTGATGGATTTAGCTGGAATTAGAATTGTTGGCATTTCTGTTTCATTGTCAGTTGGATTTATGGATGGCCTTCTCTTCCAAGGACTCAAGAGAGCTTCCATAATCACAGAATAACAGAATAAAAGAGTTGGAAGGGACCTTGAAGCAGTGGTGGGATTCAATTTTTTTTTTACTACTGGTTCTGTGGGCATGGCTTGGTGGGCGTGGTGTGGCTTGGTGGGCGTGGCAGGGGAAGGATACTGTAAAATCTCCATTTCCTCCCAATCAGCTGGGACTCGGGAGGCAGGGAATAGATGGGGGCGGGGCCAGTCAGAGGTGGTATTTACCGGTTCTCCGAACTACTCAAAATTTCCGCTACCGGTTCTCCAGAACTGGTCAGAACCTGCTGAATCCCACCTCTGCCTTGAAGGTCTTCTAGTCCAACCCACTGCTCAGGCAGGAAACCCTAAACCACTTCAGACAAATGGTTGTCCAGTCTCTTTTTAAAAGCCTCCAGTATTGGAGCACCCACAACTTCTGGAGGCAAGTTGTTCCACTGATTAATTGTTCTAACTGTCAGGAAATTCCTCCTTAGTTCTAGGTTGCTTCTCTCCTTGGTTAGTTTCCACCCATTGCTTCTTGTTCTACCCTCAGGTGCTTTGGAGAATAGCTTGACTCCCTCTTCTTTGTGGCAACCTTTGAGATATTGGAACATTGCTATCATGTCTCCTCTAGTCCTTCTTTTAATTAAACTAGACACACCCAATTCCAGCAACCATTCTTTATATGTTTTAGCCTCCAGTCCCCTAATTGTCTTTTCTCTGCGCTCTTTCCAACAGCTCAACATCTTTTTTTATATCATGGCAACCAAAAGTGAATGTAATATTCCAAGTGTGGTCTTACTAATGCATTATAAACTAGGTAACATAATCAGTGCTAAAAGAGAGGAGGAGGAGGAGGAGGAGGAGGAGGAGGAGGAGGAAGAGAGAGGAGGAGGAGGAGGAGGAGGAGAGGAAGGGGGAGGAGGAGGGGGAGGACTGTGGGGTCCTTGGTGCTCTCTGAGCTTGGTTGCTTTCTTGCAGAGGTTTCATTACCAAACTATGTAACATCATCAGTGCTAGAAGGGAGTGGAGTTTGATAATAAAACTTCTGCAAGCAAACAACCAGGCTCAGAGAGAACCAGGGACCTCACAATCTTTTTCTTCTTCCTCCTCCTCCTCCTCCTCCTTGCAAATCCCACTCCCTTCTTGCACTGATGATGTTACCAACTTGGGTAAGGAAATGTCTTCAAGAAAACCACCAAACTCAGAGAGCACCAAGGACCCCTCATTTCAACTCTGAGCTACAAATAGTCTCTTGTCTTGCTAACTGTGCAGAAGTTGATTCCTTTTTTCCCCAAACTTGCAGATTCCCCCCCCCCCCTCCAAAAAAAAAAAGTGTATGCACAATACATCTTGATATAAGACTAATGGCCGAATGCATTCGAAGATACAGTTCCTATTGGCTGCCTGCTACTCGGACCCCAAGAAATTCCCGACGGTTTGAATTCCAGCACAAATTGAGTGCCCAATAGACAAAGGGATTAAGAGAAGGAAGGAAGGAAAGGTAGAAACATTTAAAGGGCATGCATGGAGGAGAGAGATAAACTGAAAGAAGACCAAATGTAATCAAAGAGGCAAAGAAAACCAATTTCATGCATCGCTTTTTAAATCTATGTCCCGATTTGTATGCATCAAATTGCACAGCGGTTTGCTCATAGGGAGGAACTCGGATTGGTTTTGACCACTTTCTTGGCAACTAAGATAATGTCTGAAGGCAAACAAGGATTTGCCATCCCTCATCGTGCAGACCACATTGGAGAAAGACACAGCGACAAGCTGAGGATTAAACACAGGCAGGAGATATAGAAAATGAAGAGAGAAACGGACAAAAAAACCAGGAAGGGATAAAATACAGGACCATAAATAGCCATAATTCTGAGGCTTAAAGAGATCCCGGTTTGAAAGATTGGATTTTGGAGGATTGGACCAAGTTGGTGGTGGTTTTTATTTTTTGTTTTCTAGAAAGAGCAGGGAGGAGGATTTTAAAGAGCAATTGATTCTGTTAGGACTCTGTCCAAACGGTTGGGTTGGTTAATATAAACAAGCCACAAATCATTGTTTATATGTATATATGTAATATTGCTTTAAATGCATTGGTGCATTCTGACTGGCAGTAACAGCCATAAGAGGGAGCTAGAGAACATGGTTAGTTCTCTCTCTTTTGCTGATTCATTGCTGAAGTGACTTCGTGTCTGAGAGTAAGCTCTGTGTGTATCTAACTATCTGTGATAGTTGTTTGTACTTCTTTGTTTGCTGATTAAGACAAGGAAAGGCTGGTAAGAAGACTACTGTACTTCTGAACACTGACTGATTGAACGTGTATGACTCGTACTGTTATTTGGACTGTGCTATCTCTTTGAGTAAACTAATTTTATACACTTTAACGTATCTGGTTATTGACTGAATCATTACTTATATCTACTGCAACATTACGGTTCACTGTGCAAGCCTTCAGGGCCCAGAGGTTACTCTGCACAATTTCTTAACAGATTCCAGGTAGTCCTTGACTTACAACAGTTCATTGAATGACCATTCAACATTACGATGGCACTGAAAAATACGACTTATGGCCGTTTTTCACACAACCATTGCAAGCATCTCCATGGTCACAAGAACAAAATTCAGACACGTGGCTACCGACTCAGATTTATAATGGTTGCAGCGTCCCCCGGGGCCACGCAATCCCCTTTTGCGACCTTCTGACCAGCAAAGTCAATGGGGAAGCCAGATTCACTTAACAACCATAGTACTAACTTCACAACTGCCATGATTCCCTTAACAACTATGGCCAGAAAGTTCGTAGGCAAAATTCACTGAACAAATGCTTCACTTAGCAACCGGACTTTTGGGCTTGACTGCGGTCGTAAGTCGAGGAACAACTGTACAACATGTTCAGCTGGGTGCCATGTATAATTACACCTCTTGAACACCGCTTCCATTGCTCTCTCTCTCTCTCTCTCTCTCTCTCTCTCTCTCTCCTCTCTCTCTCTCTCTCTCTCTCTCTCTCTCTCTCTCTCTCTCTCTCTCTCTCTCTCTCTCTCTCTGTGTGTGTGTGTGTGTGTGTGTGTGTGTGTGTGTGCTGGGCGGCATAAAAATGCAACAAACAAACAAACAAACAAACAAACAAATAAATACAGGAGAAGGAAGCTTTTAAAGCAGGGGTGGGTGGGGACCCATGGCCCTTTTATGACTTGTGGACTTCAACTCCCAGAATTCCTGAGCATGTTGGCTCATTCCGGGCATGTTGGCTCAGGAATTCTGGGAGTTGAAGTCCACAAGTCATAAAAGGACCATGGTTCCCTACCCTGACCTAGAGCAAGGGTAGGGGACTATGGTCCCTTCACAACCTGTAGACTTCAGCTCCCAGAATCCCTGAGCCAGCATGGCTGGCTCAGGAATTCTGGGAGTTGAAGTCCACAAGTCATAAAAGGGCCATGGTTCCAAACCTACCCCTGCTTTAAAGAAGGGAAAACTGGATAAGGAAGGGGTTGGTTTTCATTGGCTGACAGACAGAGCTTTAGGTCTGAAGCAAGAAAAGAAGCTGTAAATGGAAGGAGGTCAAGAGGTTTCAGGGGTATTCAAGCGTGAGAGGAAAGCTGGTGGACCAAACATATTTGCACATTTTGTTGGACAAGGAGGGAGGGAAGGATGCAAAATGAGGAGAGCCTAGCAGGTTTCCATGGATCAGAAGTAAGACCTACATCGGAGGTCACCAAAATGTGACTTTACAGGATGCTACCATGGAGTAACTCGAAAGGAACCTGCTTTGGGGTGGACAGACTTCACTGTATAGGTTAGGATTAAGGATTTTGTAACCTTCTAGGCAAAGGTGTAGCAGCTGAGGGGGAAGCAGAAGACACAAAGGTCCAAGCAGGATGTCATGCAGTCAACCTTTCCCATGTCTCCCCTTTCGTGAAGTAGGAGGACTTCTTGATACCTTTCAACGACATCTTCCAAACTTCTCCATTGTTTCAAATGATGGTTGAAACCATGGTGTTCCTTTATTTTGGAAAAGCACCTTGGGGACAACCATGACCTGGATGATTGAGAATCTCCATAGCCCTTATTGACTAGGGAAACGGTCCTCACCGCATCTTAATTTGGTTGTTGAATTAACCCAATCATAAGTGAACCATGCTTGGGTTGCACTCTATGCTACATCACAAAATCAAGCTTAAACACATTTTGCCAGTGAAGGTGCTGGTTGGACAGGCGAGATAAATGCAAGCTTGATTTTAACAAGAGAGGAAAATTCCAGATATGATAGCAAAAGGAAGAATTTGTTATACTATTTTTCCCTGGTCATACTTACAAGCATCTTAATTTCATTTCAGCTGTAACACATGCTGGAAGGGGCTACCCAACATGTTCCATAATGCAAATCACAACATAAGAATAATTGAGTCTGTCATCTGCACTTCTATAACTGTCTGGTTTGGTACAGCAACCAAATAGGACAGGCACAGACTTCAACTGATAGTTAGGACTGCAGAAAAAACAATTGCAACCAGCCTGCCTTCCATTGAGGACCTGTATATTGCAGGGGTCAGACAGAGGGCTGAGAAGATATCTGTAGACCCCTAAAACATATGAACATATGTTATAAAACATATGAAGAATGGTTACAGGAACTGGGTATGGCTAGTCTAGAGAAGAGAAGGACCAGGGGAGACATGATAGCAGTCTTCCAATATTTGAGGGGCTGCCACAGAGAGGAGGGGGTAAAGCTATTTTCCAAAGCACTGAAGGCCAAACAAGGAATAACGGATGGAAGCTGGTCAAGGAGAGATTCAACCTGGAAATAAGGAGGAACTTTCTGACGGTGAGGGCAATCAACCCATGGAACAGCTTGCCTTCGGAAGTTGTAGGAGCTACATCACTTGAGACTTTCAAGAAAAGATTGGACTACCATTTGTCAGAAATGGTGTAGGGTCTCCTGCTTGAGCGGGGGGGTTGGACTAGATGACCTATAAGGTCCCTTCCAACTCTGTTAATCTGTTAAAATCCTGGACATAAACTGTTTCAACTGCTCCCCTCAAGATGGTGCTGTAGGGCATCATATATCAAAACTACTAGACACAGGGACAGTTTTTTCCCTCCTGCCCTCACTCTGCTGAAGTTCTCTCAGTCCTGCGTAAAGTGTTCTGACCTAGGCTTCCTGATAAATAATGCCTCACACACGGAGTCCCAAAAACCTCTTTTTATTTTAACGGCTGTGAA
>QLTV01004459.1:1012812-1026457 GCA_003457575.1 Thermophis baileyi
AACCTTAT
Organism: Thermophis baileyi; assembly: GCA_003457575.1. NCBI lineage: Eukaryota > Metazoa > Chordata > Lepidosauria > Squamata > Dipsadidae > Thermophis > Thermophis baileyi. Next base: position 1,012,821 of record QLTV01004459.1, read on the forward strand.
AATTTTTTAAAATAAAATTTTAAAATAAATTTTATTATTTTATTTTATTTTATTATTTTTTATTTTTATTTTTATTTCATTTCACTTTATTTTATTTTTTTATTGTATTGTATTTTATTTTATTTTTAAAATGTATTTGCCGCCCGTCTCGTATCCAAAGAGTCTGGGGGGCTTACAACATAAAGACCATTGAAAAACGTTAAACTCCTCCATTGTAAAAAAAAAACAAAAAACACAAAACACAAAACACGAACAGATGTTAGAATTATGAACTGTGGGATTTTCAGTCAACACAGCACTGATTTGCACTGTCTGCAGATTGCAGGAATTATAATTATTTTGAGAATAGATTTGTGCCGAATTGGGAAAGCTGCCTTAAATGACAGAAGCACAAGGATTCCCACTATAATTAGTTAATTCCTAGAGCAATCAGCTTTGGGATAATTCAAAGAATTTACAGAGGAAAGGGAGTGAAAAAAGGGCTTGAGACTTTAGGTATTTGTGCCCAGTATCTTGACTCTTTTTAACCATCCTGAGGATACTGTGGGACATGTCCATGGAGTTTTTTTAGTTATAGTGTCCTTGGTGCTCTCTGAGCTTGGTTGTTTGCTTGCAGACATTTCATTACCCAGCTATGTGACAGCATCAGTACTGGTGAGTATGGTGTTTGCTCTCTGTTTATATACAGTAGCTTGTCCTGCCAGTAGAAAGATTTGTAGGAGTATGGTTTTCTCCTTGAAAGGCTCTTAATTGTTTGTCTTTTTTTTTTTTTTTTTTTGATTGATTGTCTGGGGCTAATCCCTGCTTATCTGGATGTTAGCTGCTGGAGATCAGAGGTGGGTTCCTCCCGGTTCGGACCGGTAGTGACCCGCTGGTGACGTCACGATGACATCACGGATCCGATTTGGTCAGTGCTGCTCCGGGGGCGCTGCCATCTTTTTTTGAATTTTTTTGATTATTATTTTTTTGAATTTTTTTTTTCCTTCTGCGCATGCGCAGAAGCTGAGTTTCCGGCATTGAGCATGCATCGCCATCTTGTTTTCAGCTTTTTTTTTTGTTTGATTTTTTTTTTGAATTTTTTGCACTGTGCATGAGCGCAAAGCGTGCGCGCACCCACGAGGTGCGCCCGCACGGCGCGGGAGGAAGTGAACTGGCAGCAAGGTAAGTTAGAACCCACAGCTGTTAGAGATGATGTGTTCTTGTTCTTTGTCTCCTTCTTGGTTTTTTTTTTACTGTCTCCTTCCAATGGTGTGTAAATATGGTTCATTCCTATAACTACTGATGGTTGATTTGTCTGTTGTCCAAGCTTCCAGGAATTCCCTAATGTTTTTGGATTTGGCTTGGCTTAGGATCCTCACAATTTTCAGACTGAAACTATGGTTGAAGATTTCCATTTGTTGTGTCATTAAGAAGAGCCAGAATTAGCAAAATCATCCATGGCAAGAGTACTACACACACACACACACACACACACACACACACCCTAGTCAATAAACACTAAGATTGAAACACCCAGTCTTCAAGCAAACAACCCAACTCAGAGAGCACTAAGGACTCCACAATCCTCCACTTCCTCCTCCTCTCTACAAACCCCACTCCCTAGCACTGATGATGTTATCTAGTTGGGTAATGAGACGTCTGCAAGAAAACAAGCAAGCACAGAGAGCACCAAGGACCCCACAATCCTCCTCCTCCTCCTCCTCCTCCAATCCCTTCCAGCACTGATGATGTTACCTAGTTTGGTAATGAAACATCTGCAAGAAAGCAACCAATCTCAGACAGCACCAAGAACCCCACCCTCCTCCTCCTCCTTCTCCTCCTCCTCCTCCCTGCAAACCCCACTGCAGAGGTGGGTTCCTCCTGGTTCGGACCGGTTCGCTCGAACCGGTAGCGACCCGCTGGTGACGTCACGATGATGTCATGGATCCGGTTTGGTCGGTGCCAGTCCATGGACATTGCCATCTCTTTTTTTTGATTTTTTTTTTGAATTTTTTGATTTTTTTTTCTTCTGTGCATGCGCAGAAGCCGAGTTTCCGGCACTGCGCATGCGTCACCATCTTGTTTTCGGCTTTTTTTGGGGGGGGGGTTATTTTTTTGCACTGCGCATGCATGTGAGGCGAGGCCACCAGCGCGGGAGGAAGCGAACTGGCAGTGAGGTAAGTTAGAACCCACCCCTGCCCCACTGCCTTCTAGTACTGATGATGTACCTAGTTTGGTTGCTTTGCAAGATAGTAACCAAGCTCAGAGAGCAACAGGGACTCCACAGTTCAACCCTGAACTCCAAGTATTCTTTTCTGGTGAAATTATTCTTAGTTTCATCATGGACGTGGTTTGCCATCAGCTTCTTTCAGGACACTTTTTTGTTTCAAAAACTTCCCAATTGGACTCAAGGCTCTAACATTTAAAAGATCTCTCATGTAAGGACTAACCAGGTTCAACCTTGCTAAAGCTTTTCAGCGTCAATCAGAGCTTGCTGGATGCTTCTATCTGCTAATTATGTCAAAATAGAAAAATAATAATAAATAAATACACGTAGTCCTCAACTTACGACCGCAACTGAGCCCAAAATTTCAGTCGCTAAGCGAGACAGTTGTTAAATGGATTTTGCCCCATTTTACGACCTTCCTTGCCACCGTTAAGTGAATCACTGCAGTTGTTTTGTTGGTAACACAGTTGTAAAGTGAATCCGGCTTCCTCATGGACTTCGCTTGTCAGAAGGTCACAAAAGGGGATCACGTGAACCCCGGATACTGAAACTGTCATAAATATGAGTCAGTTTACAAGTGTCTGAATTCGGATCATGTGTCTATGGGGTCGTAAGTGTGAAAAACGGTCATAGGTTGCTTTTCTTAGTGCTGTTGTAACTTCAAACGGTCACTAAATGAACTGTTGTAAGTCGAGGACTACCTGTAGGAGAATGGAAACTTGTATATTAGCCCAATCTTATTTAGAACCAGGTTCTGCGACAGATATTTTGATAATAAAAATGGACATTTTTCTTGTCTGATGCCTTTAATTTCTTCCTATCCACAATACAGTTCTTTATCAGCATGTCGTTCTATGAGACCTGAAATAAAAGGATTGTGGCCAGAGGCATATTAATTACCCTGGTTGAACCTGGCAGCCGTCTTCCCGGCCGAGCTTTGAAGGATATTAAATGACAATTAAGCCAGGATTACATGAGGTAAGACCAAGAGTAAATAAATTAAAATCCTTTCATTCAATAAAACCAGGCAACGGTAAACAATGAGAGTCTCTAGAGAGAGAAAAACATTGATTTGGCTGGGTTGTGTGTTAGACCAAGCAGAATGTGAAAATCAGTTGTGATTGTCCCACTAGTGATTGCAGTTGGAAAGGAATTTCCTGGTTGTTGTTTTTTTTAAAATTTTCTCCTCAAACCATGGTAATCAACAACAACACAATTTGTGATATCCTTTCATACATTCAGAAGAGTATAGAAGAATAACAGAGTTGGAAGGGAGCAGGAGCCCCTATACCAGTGATGGTGAACCTTTTCGGCACCAAGTGCCAAAAAATTTGCACGGGAACGTCGTGCGCGCACTCATCGGGGCCGCGCTCCGGAAAAGCCAAACTTCTGAGTTCTAGCACGCATGTACGCCCGACGATCAGCTGGCCGGCATGCATAGGCAGGCCGGTTTTCGGCATTGCTGCCCGCGCGAAGGGATTGTGCTCCGGAAAAGCCAAAATTCTGGGTTCTAGTGTGCATGCATGCCTGACGATCATCTGGCCGGCGCGCATGTGCAGGCCGGTTTTCGGCACTGCCGCGCACACAAAGGGATCATGCTCTACAAAAGCCGAACTTCCGGGTTCTGGCATGCATGCGCACCTGACAATCAGCTGGCCGACACGCATGTGCACACCAGTTTTCAGCACTGCCGCGCACACGAAGGACAGCGGATCGTCACACACGCATGCGCACCAGAAACCCGGAAGACAAACAGGCAAGGCCGTGCATGCCGGGCGACATGGCTTCACGTCCCACTTTGGGCATGCGTGCCATAGGTTCGCCATCACGGGACTAGCCAAACCCAAATCCTGCAGCTGTTCTTCATATGTTTTAGTCTCCAGGCCTTTGATCATCTTGGTTGCTCTTTTGTCTGAACCTTTTCCAAAGTCTCAACATCTTGTTTGTTGTGTGGTGACCAGAATTGGTTGCAGTATTCCAGGTGTGGTCTTACTAGGGATTTATAAAGCGGCACTAATACTTCATGTGATCGTGACAGATTGACCCCTTCTTCTTTATGGCGGCCCCTCAAATATTGGAACACTGCTATATGTTTCCTTTAGGAGACCAGGTCACCAGCTCTGTTCAAGTTTACAAAGAATTGTTTGAAACCTCACAAGCTCTTCAAATCTCATATTAAAACAATAAATCATTCCTGAGACTTTGCGACAGAACATCTTATAAAATGTAACAGGAGAATAAGCTACTTGGAAGGGTTAACCTCAGTATAATTTAGAGAATTCTGATCTATGGCCGTTTTGTTGCAATGGAACCATATTAATGTTTTATAGGGTAAATATACCGTACTTTTCGGAGTTTAAGACGCACTCCCCCCCTTTAAAAATGGGTGGAAATGTCTGTGCGTCTTATACAGCAAATGTTGCCGAAGCCCTGCCCACCCACTGGTCCCCATCCTTTGGCCATTTTTTGCCTCTGTGCGTCACGTTTTTGGCCAGTTCCAGGCGGCGATCCCCGCCGATCCCCGCCGCCTGGAACTGGCTGAAAATGCAATGCGCGGAGGCCAAACACGGGGCATGCGGTGGCTGAAAACACGATGCACAGAGGTGGTGATCGGCGGCGATGTGCTGTGGTGATCCCGGCAGCCTGGAATAGATCTAAAATGGAGCATGTGGAGGCCAAAAACGCGACTCGCGGAGGCCAAAAATGCGACGCACGGAGGTGATGGGCTGTGGCAATCCCCCCAGCCTGGAACAGCTGATTGGCAGAATTCCAGGAGGCCAATCCAACCACCAATCAGCTGCTCTTGCTGAATCAGGCTGCGATAATGTGCTGAAGCTGACCAGGCTGTTTGCTGTTTGCTGCAAGGATGCTAGCCAGATGAATACCGGATGGATGCTGGTAGGCAAAGGCAGATTTTTTTTTTCTTGTTTTCCTCCCTAAAAACTAATGTGGGTCTTACACTCCGGAGCGTCTTATACTCCGAAAAATACGGTAATTAGATAAACATTATTTGGGAATAATGCTTGTTTATAAGTGTTGGAATCCTGAGGAAGATATGGATTAGAAGATCAGGAATTCCAGTGAAAATTGGTGGAATTGGTGGAATTGTGTTGTTAAAAAGTGGAAACCCGGACATTTTTCCCCCCTCACATTGTCACAAGTATCTGAGCTTCTTTTAAGTGACTAAATTGTGGCCCTGAAACATCTAAATTTTCCTCTTGCCCAGCAAATCCCAGGCACGGGTAGTTCTCAACTTACAAAAATTCATGGTGGGTTCTACTTACCTTCCCTACCAGTTCGCATATCGTCGGAAGTGCGGAGGGTTCTTTGCAAGCCACTTTCAAGGAGCGGCGACCGGAAAACGAGTTCAGGGGCATGTCCAGCCGGCCATTGCTGCCGGTTCGGCGAGTGGGGGCTAATTTCTGCCACCGGTACTGGAGAACCGGTCCGAACCGGCAGCAACCCATCACTGGTATAGGGTCTCCTGCTTGAGCAGGGGGTTGGACTAGATGACCTCCAACTGTGATTATTCTATTCTATTCTGTATTCTGTATTTTCTATTCTATTCTATTCTATTCTATTCTATTCTATTCTATTCTATTCTATTCTATTCTATTCTATTCACCTTCTGACAAGCAAAGTCAATGGGGAAGTCGGATTCACTTAACAACCGTGTTACTAAATTAACAACTGCAGCAATTCACTTAACAAGTGTGGCAAGAAAGGTTGTAAAATGGGGTAAAATTCCTTGAACAACTGCCTCGCTTAGCAACAGAAGTTTTGGGCTCAATTGTGGTCGTACGTTGAGGACTACCTATAATACGTAATAGGTCTACCAATTCAGCCACTCCAAGGTTGTGGATGATCACTGTTTTATTGCAGAATTTACCAGCATCAACCATGAGATGATGGTCACCAGTCCATCCTTGGATCCAGGAATGAATCAGAAGGTCCAGAAAAGGAGAACAAGACCGAATTACTACTTTCCTTTGGTCTAAAAGTCTGTAGAGATTCTCAGTCATCCAGGTCATGGTTGTCCCAAAGGTGCTTAAACAGGAGGCAACTGGACTTTGTTTTATCTTTTAAAGATGTTTCACTTCTCATCCAAGAAGCTTCTTCAGCTCTTTAGCTATACAGTTTGGGATGAACACCCTTGGAATGGTGTGGGAGTAGGAATGGATTTCCAGAGGGAAAATGGCAGACTACAGGAACCAGGAGCACCACTCAGGTGACCCCGAGGACACAGATAAACCTCCAAGTGGCCTCAATGATTCTCTAAAAGGATGCAAATGACCAGCTGTCTGCAAGGAATATAAATCCGTCCATTCCCCACTATCCTGTCAGAGCTGAAGAAGCTTCTTGGGTGAGAAGTGAAACGTCTTCAAGGAAGGGAAAAAAAAACATGAAAGTCCAATTGCCTCCTGAAAAAGCACCTTTGGGACTTTTTTTGGTCTATTTTGTTCTGGCCATATCTCTCCTTCCTATCACAACATTCCACATCAACTCTCTCCATCAGATCTAAAAAGAAGGCATCTGGCTTCAAGAGTCTTCCTCAAGATGGAATGGGAAAACTGACCCTGGCTGACCTGCCCTGGCTGACTCATCCCGGCTGACTCGTTACGGCCAACTCGCTGTGGGTCAACTCCCTGTGGGACAATTTAATGCTGGATAACTGAAGAGAGAGTCAAGCGAATTACAGTAGCCTTTGTCTTGCTTTTGGTTTCAACCTCCTCAAGTTAGAAATCCTAGAAATTAGAAGCTCACTTGTCCCTCTCTTGAGTTATCTTGTGTTGAATTGCCCCACAGGAAGTTGTCTCACAGTGAGTTGGCCATGGTGAGTTGGCTGGGGTGTGTCAGCTGAGGCAAGTCAGCCATGGCGGGTTGTCCTAGACCCTCCTCAAGATCATCCTTCTCCCACGTCATCCTTCCCACCTTAACCATCTGCTCTAAGATATTGAAATCCATATTTGTCCATATCCGTTTTATTTGAATGAAAGAGTGGGGAGGTAGATGGTGAAAACATACATTGGTCCACCATAAAAAATATGGGGGCTACAGCCAAGAGGAAATTCAAGTCTTCTTTTCTAAGAAGGTAGACCTCAAAATAGAATGCAGGACTTCCCTTGAAATCCATCCGGAGAGAACTTCAGCTGTGCCATGGTGATTTCTGCTCAGTAACTGCCAATTATCAATTCTGTGGTTCCTGTTCTTAGAATTAGTTTTTAGCCATGTTTATCCTTCACTAAAGAGAGCCTGTGACATCCATTTAAGTGTTGATATTGTATCCCAATTAGCCATTTCTTCTCGAGGCTAAACATACTGTATCTGTATCCAATATGTTCAAAATGTCTACGAGGAGCATCAATTTTCTTCTTAGTTAAATGATTGATTCACTTATCCCTGGGCTATTTGTTTTCACTATCTCTGGCTTCCTAGCCTTCCCAAGAATAACAAGAGACCTTGGAGGTCTTCTAGTCCAACCCGCTCACAACAGAATACCTTATGCCACCAGGCTTGAAATTTTGGGCTTAGACAACATAGAACTACGCCGCCTTTGGTCTGACCGTAGTACACAAAATTATCTGCTACAATGTCCTACCTGTCAATGACTACTTCAGCTTCAACCACAACAATACACGAGCACACAATAGATACAAACTTAAAGTTAACCACTCCAAACTCGATTGCAGAAAATACGACTTCAGCAACAGAGTGATCAATGCCTGGAATACACTACCCAACTCTATGGTTTCATCCCCAAACCCCCAAAACTTTAACCTTAGATTATCTACTGTTGACCTCACCCCATTCCTAAGAGGTCTGTAAGGGGCGTGCATAAGCGCACCAACGTGCCTACCGTCCCTGTCCTACTGTCCCCCATTATTCGTATCCATCTCCTGTACTCATAATCATGTTTATACTTATATCTGTTACCTTATACATGCTTGACAAAATAAATAAAAATAAAAAAATAAAATAAAAAAATAAACCCCTGCTCAAGCAGGAGAACCTATATCATTCTAGGCAAATGGCTGTCTTGTCTCAAAAGCTTCCAGTGATGGAGCATTCACAACTTCTGGAGGCAAGTTGTTCCACTGATTAATTGTTCTAACTGTCAGGAAATTTCTCCTTAGTTCTAAGTTGCTTCTCTCCTTGATTAGTTTCCACCCATTGCTTCTTGTTCTACCCTCAGGTGCTTTGGAGAATAGTTTGACTCCCTCTTCTTTGTGGCAACCCCTGAGATATTGGAACACTGCTATCATGTCACTTCTTGTCCTTCCCTTCATTAAACTAGACCTACCCAGTTCCTGCAACCGTTCTTCATATATGTTTTAGCCTCCAGCCCCCTAATCATCTTTGTTGCTCTTCTCTGCACTCTTTCCAGAGTCTCAACATCTTTTTTACATGGCGGCGACCAAAACTGGATGCAGGATTCCAAGTGTGGCCTTACCAAGGCATTATAAAGTGGTACTAACACTTCACGTGACCTTGATTCTATCCCTCTGTTGATGCAGCTTAGAGAAAGACCAGACACTATTACATGTCCAAACATCCCAAATGGGTATTTGGTACAAGATGTTAGGAAAGATTTCCACCCAGGAATCTAAAGGACCATTGACACAGTATTTGGGATTAACCTCTTTAAAACTTCAATATAAGGTTGCTAAGTCTTGAGATTTTTGACTGCAGAGACAGTAGGAGAAGAGTAGGCAGGGTCGGTGGAGGGCAGAGTTAAGCAAGTCATCAGCCTAGAGCAGTGACGGCTAACCTTTTCTGGACTGAGTGCCCAAAGCGCGCACACGTGCATGCGAATGCACGCGTGCGCGCCCGAACCCCCAAAATGCAATGCACGCGTGGCCCCCGCACACGTGCCCCTCAACCCCGCGCATGTGTGTGCCCCCACGCACCGCCGTGCTTCACCCCCACGCATGCATGCATGGCCCCCCCACCCCGCCACACGCGCCTCGCCCCCACACATGCGCAGCAGAGATCTGAAGACCAGCTGGTGCGCGTGCATGCGCGGCAGAGCTGAACTGGGGCAAAGGCTTGCGTGCCCACAGAGAGGGCGCTGCGTGCCACCTCTGGCACACGTGCCATAGGTCCGCCATCATGGGTATATACAATATGTTCAGCACTGTAAAAGCGGTATATAAGTCTAAGTGCTATTGCTATTAAAGGTCTAAGTCCAATCTCTCTTGAATTCTGTTGACTCTTATCTAGCACCAATTTAGTACAGATAGTCCCCAACTTACAACTGTTCATTTAGTGATTGTTCAAAGTTACCTGGCACTGAAAAAAGGGACTTATGACCATTTTTCACACTTACGGCCATTGCAGCATCCCCATGGTCACGTGATCAAAATTTGAATGCTTGGCAACTGGCTCATATTTATGACGGTTGCAGTGCCCTGGGGTCAAGTGAGCCCCTTTTGCGATCTTCTGGCAAGCAAAGTCAACCGCGAAGCCGGATTCTCTTAAGAACCATGTTATTAACTTAAGAACTGCAGTGATTTAGATCACATTTAGATTCACATTCGGTATATAGGCTACATCGTGAACACAGATCGTCACTTTCACAACTGTTTGAGCAAGGGATGCTCACCCCATCCGAGACACAGGAAACGTTTACGGATGATCCGGTTTCGTAGTCTGCCCGTCACAGCCATGTATGATTGCCACGCTTCGGTCAGCACCCAACAGAAGGAGGAGAGGAAGAAAAAATGGAGGAAAGCTGCCACCAAGGTACAGATCACCTGAAGAAGGAGAGCAAAAGGGTCAGTCTTAAAAAAAAAAGCATTACAAAAAAAGATGTTGCGGCTTTGGAAAAAGTGTGAAGAAGAGCAACGAAGACGATTAAAGGCCTGGAGACTAAAACCTATGAAAAACAGCTGCAGGAATTGGGTATGGCTAGTCTAGAGAAAAGAAGGACTAGGGGGGAACATGATAGCAGTGTTCCAGTATTTGAGAGGCTGCCACAAAGAAGAGGGGGTCCATTTATTTTCCAAAGCACTAGAAGGCAGAAGGATGGAAACTCATCAAGGAGAGAAGCAACCTGGAATTAAGGAGAAACTTCCTAACAGTGAGGACAATTAACCAGTGGAAAGGCTTGCCTTCAAAAGTTGTGGGTACTTTATCACAGCGGGGGTTTAAGAAGAGACTGGACAGTCACTTGTCTGAAATGGTATAGGGTCTCCTGCTTGAGCAGGGGGCTGGACTAGAAGACCTCCAAGGTCCCTTCCAACTCGATTCTGATTCTGATTTAGTAGAAAGAGGAGCAGGAGACCAAGAGAAGAACCAAAATAACAGAATAGCAGAGTTGAAAGGGACCTTGGAAGTCTTCTAGTCCAACCTCCTGCTCAAGTAGGAGACCCTATATCATTCTGGATAAATGGCTGTCCAGTCTCTTCATGAAAACCTCTAGCGATGGAGTTCCCACAACTTCTGAATGCAAGTCATTTCACTGATTAATTAATTAACCAGAAGAAGTAGACAGGATAGAATAAGTTCCACCATGTCAGGTCCAATCCAGCAGGAGAAAAATAACTTATGTAAGGTAATACTGGAAGGCCAAAGTGGGAAACTTCTACTTATGTAGAATTCTGGGAGCAATTCTATAATTCTTGGACTCATCAGGTTCAGACGATGTAGAAGGTATACATTGCTGTAGACATCTAGAACTCTGAGGTTTTGTTGTGGACACCAAATATCCCTATTTATTTGTTTGCTTGCTTGTATCCTACCTTTATAATTTTTGCAACTAATTCAAGGTAACAAATATATCCAACACACCTCCCTCCCTCCTATTTTCCCTCGCAACAACCCTTTGAGGTGAGTTGGGCTGAGAGAGTGATTATCCCAAAGTTAGCCAGCCAGTTTTCATGCCTAAAGTGAGACTAGAAATCACAGTCTCCTAGTGATTTGCCTAACTTCACCCAGCTGGCTTTCATGCATAATGTGGGTTTAGAACTCACTATATCCTGGTGATTGACCCAAAGTCATCCAGCTGACTTTCATGGCTAAGGTGGAACTAGAACTCACTGTCTCTTGGTGATTGGGCTAAAATCACCCAGCCAACTTTCATGCCTAAGCCAGGATTAGAACTCAAACTCAAGTTCTCCCATTTTGTAACCTGGTGCTTTAACCACTAGACCAAACTGGGTCTCTATTCCTTAGGAGCCCTGTGTTTGGGACAATGGTTGGTTGGTTTTTAATGACCATCACAATCATGTGACATTTGCTGATTCAAGGGGGACAACATATTAGGTCCCAGAAATGGTCCTCCTTCTCAATCAAGGCTGTAAGAGGCTTAACTAAGGGACTAACTACAAATAAAACCTATGAACCATAACATTCACTTTATATATAAATTAACAGATTAGATTAGATTAACAAAGTTGGAAGGGACCTTGTAGGCCATCTAGTCCAACCCCCCGCCCAAGCAGGAGACCCTACACCATTTCTGACAGATGGCAGTCCAGTCTCTTCTTGAAAGCCTCCAGTGATGAAGCTCCCACAACTTCCGAAGGCAACTTCTGTTCCATCGGTTGATTGCTCTCACTGTCAGAAAATTTCTCCTTATTTCCAGGTTGAATCTCTCCTTGATCAGTTTCCATCCATTATTCCTTGTCTGGCCTTCAGGTGCTTTGGAAAACAGCTTGACCCCCACCTCTCTGTGGCAGCCCCTGAAATATTGGAAGACTGCTATCATGTCTCCCCTGGTCCTTTCTCTTCACTAGACTAGCCATGTCCAGTTCCTGCAACCGTTCATAGTATGTTTTAGCCTCCAGTCCCTTAATCATCCTGGTTGCTCTTCTCTGCACTCTTTCTAGAGTCTCAACATCTTTTTTACAGTGTGGTGACCAAAACTGGATGCAGGATTCCAAGTGTGGTCTTACCAAGGCATTATAAAGTGGTATTAACACTTCATGTGATCTTGATTGTATCCCTCTGTTTATGCAGTCTAGAACTGTGTTGGCTTTTTTGGCTGCCGCCGCATACGACTGGCTCATATTTAACTGGTTGTCCACTAAGACACCAAGACCCCCCCTCACAGTTACTGCTATTAAATTACTGCTATAAATACATTTATAGATGCCACATTTTTTGAACTAAACTCCAAAGAAGATGGCAAAACTTCAATGTTCAGATTGTTCCAAGTAGGTACTCTCTCACCATTGCTCCTTAGTAAAACTGTAGTATTCTCCATCAAATATCATCGATGGATTTTTAATAATAAAACTTTTCCTTAAAATGCAAATGACCAGCTGTCTGCAAGGAGTATCAGTCCTTCCGTTCCCCACCATCCAGTCAGACCCAAAGAAGCTTCTTGGATGAGAAGTGAAACGTCTTCAAAGAAAAAAAAAAAAACCCAGAAAGTCCAGTTGCCTCTTGAAGAAAAGCACCTTTGGGACAACTACGACCTGGATGACTGAGAATCTCCATAGACAATTAGACTTTTTCCTTAAAATTATAACTGGGATCTTTCCCAACAGGTGCTGGATTTTGCAATTTTTATGCCGTTTAAATAGAATACCTTATTCAGAATACAAAAAAAAAGAATGCAACAGAATACCTTATTCCACAAGACTTGAAATTTTGGGCTTAGACAACTTAGAACTACGCCGCCTTAGAACCGATCTAAATGTAGTTCATAAAATTATCTGCCACAATGTCCAACCTGTCAATGACTACTTCAGCTTCAACCACAACAATACACGAGCACACAATAGATACAAACTTAATGTAAACCGCTCCAAACTCGACTGCAGAAAATACGACTTCAGCAACAGAGTGGTCAATGCCTGGAATTCACTACCTGACTCTGTGGTTTCTTCCCCAAACCCAAAAAACTTTAACCTTAGACTGTCTACTGTCGACCTCACCCCATTCCTAAGAGGTCTGTAAGGGGCGTGCATAAGCGCACCAGCGTGCCTACCGTCCCTGTCCTACTGTCCTATTGTCCTCATCTATCTGTATTCACTTTGATTATGTTTATACCTATACCTGCTATCTTGTACATGTTTGACAAACAAAATAAAATAAAATAAAATAATTAAATAAATTTGGTAAGGATCAAGAATAAACAGATGGGAGAGGAGAGCTCCACCTACTATTCTACGGTATTTCATGAGATTTCCTAACCCATCTGACTGTTGTTTCTTCTGCTGCCCTCTGAAGCAGGCAATTAATGCTTGACCAAGCATGATTTAGCAGCTGAGAGTATGTATGGGGGGAAACTTTCCCCCTCCCCACTTTCTTGTGAGTGACATCAACAATATGTCTCTTTTTCTATGCTCCTTTCATCATCAAAGGGATTTGAAAATGGAAGGATGGGGAGGGGGGTGTCATTCGGAACCTGCACATGTTAGTGGAGTGTGGGAAAAGCAGAGAAGATGTCCAGGAACAGATAAACAGAAATTATATATATATA
>QLTV01004459.1:1060976-1074620 GCA_003457575.1 Thermophis baileyi
GAGAAAATATTATTATTATTATTTATTAAACTTGTATGCCGCCCACCTCCCAAAGGAGTCTGGGCGGCTCACAACAAATAAAAAAACTATTAAAAGAAAACATAATAAAAACAATGCCTGGAATTCACTACCTGACTCTGTGGTTTCTTCCCCAAACCCAAAACACTTTAACCTTAGACTGTCTACTGTCGACCTCACCCCATTCCTAAGCGGTCTGTAAGGGGCGTGCATAAGCGCACCAGCGTGCCTACCGTCCCTGTCCTACTGTCCTATTGTCCTCATCTATCTGTATTCACTTTGATTATGTTTATGATTATACCTATACCTGCTATCTTGTACATGTTTGACAAACAAATAAATAAATAAATATGTGTGTTGGGTATAGTTTGAGAGCACGCAACAGAATTTCATTTTTAATGTGGGCCAGTGTGCTCACAGTAAAAAAATGACAATAAAGGTTATCTTGTTTTATATAAATAAATATATTTTACATCAATTTTGACAGCAACCAAGATAGTCAGGGAAACAGGAGCATCCTGAGGTAAATCACAGAGCATGCAGAAGACAGAAAAAGGCGGGGGGGAAAAGGAAACTCCCCTCCGCACCCACAGCAACCAATCACAGCGCAGATTGCCTCCCGCCGGAGCTCTCCAACCAATCAGCTACAACTGTGTGTTCTGGCTCACTGCCCAACCCCACTGCCCCAGCGACTAAATTTAAATATCTTAACAGACCTCCTCGTTTAGTGACCGTCCACAAGTACGACGGGGTTGAAAAAAATATCTTTGTGACCAAATCCTCACATTTACAATTTTCGCAGGTCTGGAAAGCTGAAGGAAGTTAGTAAGCCCAGTTATGGTTTGACTTAGTGACCTCTTTGCATTATGACTGAGATGCTGGTCCCACGTGTGGTTGCTAAACGAGGATAACCTGTCTTCAGAATCCTTCCATGAGACAAGACTATGTCAAAATGGGCTGTGGTGGATATTGTTGTTAGCAAGGTGCTTTATGTATCATGGCGACCGCAGTGGTGGTCTAATGGTTAAAGCACCAGGCTAGAAACTGGGAAATAGTGAGTTCTAGTTCCAACTTAGGCACTTAAGCCGGCTGGGTGACTTTGGGCCATTACCTGGAGACGGTGAGTTCTAGTCCCACCTTAGACATGAAAGACGTACAGGTGACTTTGTGCCAATCACCAGGGGGCTGTGAATTCTAGTCCCACCTTAGGCATGAAAGCCAACTGGGTGACTTTGGACCAATCACCTGGAGACGGTGAGTTCTAGTCCCATCTTCAGCATGAAAGCCAACTGGGTGACTTTAGGCCGATCACCAGGAGACTATGAGTTCTAGTCCCACCTTAGGCATGAAAGCCAACTGGGTGACTTTGGCCCAATCACCTGGAGACGGTGAGTTCTAGTCCCATCTTCAGCATGAAAGCCAACTGGGTGACTTTAGGCCGATCACCAGGAGATTATGAGTTCTAGTCCTGCCTTAGGCATGAAAGCCAACTGGGTGACTTTGGCCCAATCACCTGGAGACGGTGAGTTCTAGTCCCATCTTCAGCATGAAAGCCAACTGGGTGACTTTGGACCAATCTCCAGGAGACTGTGAACTGTAGTCCCATCTTCAGCATGAAAGCTGACTGGGTGACTTTGGACCAATCACTAGGAGACAGTGAGTTCTAGTCCTGCCTTAGGCATGAAAACATACTGGGTGACTTTGAGCAAGTCACTCTGCCTCAGCCCCATCCACCTCGCAGGATTGTTGTTATGGGGAAAATAGGAGAATGAAGGAGTATCAGGTATGTTCACCACCTTGGATTATTTACAAAAATATATATATAGTAAAGGTGGGATAAAAATAATAAAAATATAAAAATAGAATACAGGTAGTCCTCGACTTATGACCACAGTTGAGCCCAAAATTTATGTTGCTAAGTGAGACATTTGTTAAGTGAGTTTTGCCCCATTTTACTACCTTTCTTGCCACAGTTGTTAAGTGAATCACTGCAGTTGTTAAGTGAGTAACACGGTTGTTAAGTGAACCTGGCTTCCCCATGGACTTTGCTTGTCAGAAGGTCACAAAAGGGGGATCACAGAGACTCCCGGGATGCTGCAACCGTCATAAGTACATGCCAGTTGCCAAGCTTCTGAATTTTGATCATTTTGACCACGTGGATGCTGCAATGGTCATAAGTGTGAAAAATGGTCATAAGTCACTTTTTTCAGTGCTGTAGTAACTTTGAACGGGAGCTTCATCACTGGAGTCTTTCAAGAAGAGACTGGACAGCCATCTGTCAGAAATGGTGTAGGGTCTCCTGCTTGAGCAGGGGTTGGACTAGATGACCTACAAGCTCCCTTCCAACTCTGTTAATCTGTTAATCTGAAAGGTCACTAAACAAACTCTTGTAAATCGAGGACTACCTGTACTGATGTTCCATCAGTGAGATGGGCAATATGTTAAGGTTTATATGGAAGGCAGTTATTCATTAGTTCAATTCAGGCGTCACCCAACTCCTGACTGCCTCTGCGTGGCTCACAAAACAACGCAGCATAAAAATAACCATCTCCATAAAACAATAAACAGATGGCAATGATTTAAACAAATGCCACACACACCCAGCAGGACCTCCCACCATCCTTACTGAGAGCCTGGGAGAGGATCCAGGTGTTGATAGTCCTTCAGAGCATCATCGGTTCTGGAATCACTCTGACAAAAAACAGTCAAATCTTGTCTATGGAGACGCTCCGTTCTCCAAGTCACAGTTGTCTCAAAGGTGCTTTTTTTCAAGAGGCAACTGGACTTTCTTGTTTTTTTCTTTGAAGACGTTTCGCTTCTCATCCCAGAAGCTTCTTCAGCTCTGACTGGATGGTGGGAATGGAAGGATTGATACTCCTTGCAGACAGCTGGTTATTTGCATCCTTTTAGAGGGTCGTTGAGGCCACTTGGAGCTTTATCTGTGTCCCCAGAATCACCTGAGTAGTGCAAAAGGGTGTGGAGCCTTCTTGGAACTGTTCCACACCCATTTGCACTCCCCACCCATTTGCAGCACTCAGGTGACCCTTAGGACACAGATAAACCTCAATGACCCTCTCAAAGGATGCCAATGACCAGCTGTCTGCAAGGAGTATAAATCCTTCCATTCCCCACCATCCAACCAGAGCTGAAGAAGCTTCTTGGATGAGAAGCGAAACATCTTCAAAGAAAAAAAACAGAAAGTCCAGTTGCCTCTTGAAAAAAGCACCTTTGGGACAGTGAAATCTTGATTTAAAGTACAGGTAGTCCTTGACTTACAACAGTTCATATAGTGACTGTTAGAAGTTACAACATCATTGAAAAAAAGTGGCCATTTTTCACAGTTACAACCGATGCAGCATTCCCATGGTCATGTGATCAGTTGGCAACTGACTCATATTTATGTCAGTTGCTCTGTCCCAGGATCATGTGGTCCCCTTTCGTGACCTTCTGACAAGCAAAGTCACTGGGGAAGCCAGATTCACTTAACAACTGGGTTAGTAACTTAACCACTGTAGTGATTCACTTAACAACTGTGGCAAGAAACATTGTAAAACGGGGCAAAAAGTCCCTTTATGCTTAACAACATAAAGTTTGGGCTCCATTGTGGTCATACATCAAGGACTACCTGTACAAGGAGTTCTCAACTTACAATCATTCATTTACTGACTGTTTGAAGTTACAATGTCACTGGAAAAAAAAGTGACTTATGACCGTTTCTCAAACTTATAACCGTTGCAGTGGAGCCATGATCGTGCGATGAAAATTTGGACAGTGGCAACTGGCTCATATGACAGTTGCCGTGTTCCCAGATCATGTGATCACCTTTTGCAACCTTCTGACAAGCAAAGACCATAGAGAAGCCCGATTCACTCAACAACCGCATAATTCACTTGACAAGTGTCGTGATCGACTTAACAACTGTTGCAAAAAGGTTGTAAAACGGGACAAAAACTCACAAAACTCACAAAGAGCCGGGGTGGCGCAGTGGTTAGAATGCAATATTGCAGGCTAACTCTGCTCACATTGCCAGGAGTTCGATTCCTTCCATCCTAGATTAGATTAGATTAGATTAGATTAGATTAGATTAGATTAGATTAGATTAGATTAGATTAGATTAGATTAGATTAGATGAGTTGGAAGGGACCTTGTAGGTCATCTAGTCCAACCCCTGTCCAATCCTGACCGGCTCGAGGTTGTCTCAGACTTCCTTCCTTCCGAGGTCGGTAAAACGAGGACCCAGATTGTTGGGGGCAAGACACTGACTCTGTAAACCACTTAGAGAGGGCCGTAAAGCCCTGTGAAGCGGTATATAAGTGCTATTGCTATTAACAACTGTTCTGCTTAGCAACAGAAATTTTGGGCTCAATTGCGGTCATAAATTGAGGACTTCCTGTAACCTTTTTTAGCAGATTTTACACTCAACAGACCAGTAGCTGCCCAGACCTTGTACAAAAATATCGGACAAGTCTACTCTATCAGAAGTCGTCTACCTGAAGAGGATAATTTTCATCAACTCAACAAATAATTTCACATCATTTGCAGCAATTCGGGTTATATAGGTGGACCTTGACTTATAACCATTCATTTAGTGACCATCCAAAGTTACAACGGCACTGAAAAAAGGGATTTATGATCGGTCCCTGCACCCGTAACCATTGCAGCATCCCTATGTTGATGTGATCAAAATTCGGGTGCTCACCAACTTTGAATGGTCACTAAACAAACGGTCATAAGTCAAGGACTCCCTGTAATCGTTACACAAAGGAGACACCAATTGCCACCAATAATGCAATTTGGGATTTAAGGGCATTGAGGTACACTAGACACCCCTTTATCCCAACTGTTCCATGCAACCGAAAGTTCACGCAGACTGAGAAAATTTATAATTATGCTTGAAATATAAGTCCTAGCAAATAAAAAGAGATTGGATAAAATAAGCAGAATGTAAGTATAATAACGTATAACTATATATTATAATGCAATAATGTACAACAGTTCATTTAGTGACCATTCAAAGTTACAACGGCACTGAAAAAAAAGCGACTTACGGCAATTTTTCACACTTATGACCCTTGTCGCATTCCCACGATCCTGTGATCAAAATTCAGACGCTTTGCAACTGACTCATATTTATGACCGTTGCAATGTTCCAAGCTCACGTGATTCCCTTTTGTGACCTTCTGACAAGCAAAGTCCATGGGGAAGCCCAATTCACTTAACGACCATGTCACTAACTTATCAGCTGCAGTGATTTATTTAACAACCATGGCAAGAAATATCGTAAAATAGGATGAAACTCACTTAACCAATGCCTCACTTAACAACAGATATTTTGAGCTCAATTGCGATCGTAAGTCGAGGACTACCTATAGATTCTCAAGCAAAGTTTTATTTTTTTATTTTTTTTAAAAAAAGGAATACACCTAAAAATGTAACCAGAGATTTTGTAAGATCTTCTTCATTTGATTTCCACTTCCCATCCTTTTTCTGCATTCAGACTTTGCCACGCGCCATAAAGGGCTCCTCTTCACAAGCACCACCAAAACCAACCAAAACACAAATCCCATCAGGGAATAAAACTAAACAAAATTAGCATGTTGTGTGGATGAAGCTTCCAGATCTTTAACTGACCTCCTTGGCGATGTTGTGGGAACACAGGTACAATGTAAAGTGATTTTCTAATCTTATTAAAAGACAAATGAGGTTGTTAATAATAACAGAATAAGAATAACAGAATAACAGAGTTGGAAGGAACCTTGGAGGTCTTCTAGTCCAACCCACTGCTTAGGCAGGAAACCCTACACCACTTCAGATAAATGGTTGTCCAATCTCTTCTTAAAAACTTCCAGTGTTGGAGCATTTACAACTTCTGGAGGCATGTTGTTCCACTGGTTAATTGTCCTCACTGTCAGGAAATTTATCCTTAGTTCTAGGTTGCTTCTCTCCTTGATTAGTTTCCATCCATTGTTTTTTATCTTGCCTTCCGGTGCTTTGGAGAATGGCTTGACCCCCTCTTTTTTGTGGTAACCCCTGAAATACTGGAAGACTGCTATCATGTCACCCCTAGTCCTTCTTCTCATTAAACTAGTCAAGCCCAATTCCCTGCAACCATTCTTCATATGTTTTAGCCTCCAGTCCCTTAATCTTCTTTGTTGCTCTTCTCTGCCCTCTTTCCAGAGTCTCAACATCTTTTTTACATCATGGCGACCAAAACTAGATGCAGTATTCCAAGTGTGATCATAATAAGGATTTATAAAGTGTATCAACACTTCACGATACAGGTAGTCCTCTATTTAAGACCTAGTTCCGAAGTTCCGACAGCCACTTCCTGAAGACCCTTTTTATAAAATTTCCAAAAATTTGAAATCAGCTGAAGTTGGAGTGCTTGCAAGTTATGGTGAAAAAAGTCAAGATAACACTCATGATGGTAAGGTCAATTCTCACTGCAGATTTTTAAGAAGAGACTAGACAGCCATTTGTCTAGAATGGGAGAAGGTCTCCTGCTTGAGCAGGGGGCTGGACTAGAAGACCTCCAAGGTCCCTTTCAACTCTGTTATTCTGCCCGTTTCTGCCCATAAACCTTTTTGACCAAACCTTCAGAAGTCAAGCCTGACTTGAAGGAGACCTAACTTAGGTAAACCTTAAATGACCTGTAACAAACCAGCTTCAAACGGAACCTTGGTTCATTGCAACAAATCCTTGTTAAGAGAAGCCACACTTTGTCTCAGTTCAGGCAACACAACCAGCTGTGGTGTGTGTGTGTGTGTGTGTGTGTGTGTGTGTGTGTGTATCTAAAACAGAGAAAGAGAAACAAACTTCTCAACTTTGGGAAGCAGACAAAGAACAGAGGGACAATCTAAGCCATAGAGTGATCATGATGGCTTATTCCTGCAACGATACGCCAAGGTTTAGATGAACCAAAACAAAAAAGAGAGGAAGAAATAAGATTGAGGAGGGGGGAGCTGCAGTTTAAATTGTCCTCCCTTCCACTTAGGTTTTCCTCTAAAAGTTGTGACTTCTTGGAGGACGTCAACATGGGGAACGAAGGATGGAAAGAACATTGATTTGTGGTTATTGCTGAGTTGGTTCAGCTTTGAGGTCACTTGGGTCATGACCAACCGATGGCCAAGTTGGCAAAACCTTGCTTGCTTGGATAAGGGTCACCTCCCTCCCTCCTTCCTTCCCCTCAGAGGGATATAATCAAGACCAGGTGAGGTACTAATACCACTCTATAAAGCCTTAGCAAGACCACATCTAGAGTACCACATCCAGTTTTGGTCACCACACTATAAAAAAGATGTTGACACTCTAGAAAAAGTTCAGAGAAGAGCAACCAGGATGATTAGGGGACTGGAGGCTAAAACATATGAAGAACGGTTACAGGAACTGGGCAAGGCTAGTCTAGTGAAGAGAAGGACCAGGGGGGACATGATAGCAGTCTTCCAATATTTGAGGGGCTGCCACAGAGGGGAGGGGGTCAAGCTATTTTCCAAAGCACCTGAAGGTCAGACAAGGAATAATGGATGGAAACTGATCAAGGAGAGATTCAACCTAGAAACAAGGAGGAACTTTCTGACAGTGAGAACAATCAACCCATGGAACAGAAGTTGCCTTCGGAAGTTGTGGGAGGTTCATCACTGGAGGCTTTCAAGAAGAGATTGGACTGCCATTTGTCAGAAATGGTGTAAGGTCTCCTGCTTGGGCGGGGGGTTGGACTAGATGACCTACAAGGTCCCTTCCAACTCTGTTAATCTGTAAATCTCCCAAAAATGGGACAAGGGAGCAAATTGGTGGTTTGGAAGTTGTGACAGTTCCCACTTTGGGCATCCTTAGAAGGACCCCGTCCTGCCCGCCACCCTTCCAGATCTTCTCCTGCCCCAATTCCAGAGGCTTCGGTTCTCCCTCCAGCTTAGACAACCTTGCACTTCGAAAGCCACTTCAGTGCAGATGTTTCCATGGCAACTAGTGGACCAAATACATTAGTGTTTCTAATAATAAACCTGCCTTTTACCAGGAAACCTCCTCTCGCCCATCCCCACAATCTTCTCTTTACCCTTCCTTGTCGGGCAGGAGAAAAGAGAGGGGAAAACCTCAGAAGAACTTCCAGGAGTTCAATCCAGAAGGATGGAAAGTTGAGAGCCGCCCAAGGGATGGGGTGGAGAGGGGCAAATTTTAACTTGACCTAGAACACCAGCCGAGTTTGCTAAATCCGAAACGAAGCTAACCTTAAGAAAAACACACACACACACAAAAGCAAAATAAAAAAAAATTAAAAAAAATCCACATCTACATTCCTTCCATCCAAACTTCTGATCTTGACGGAGCCAATTTTAACCGTTCCGTTTCTTCTGCCCCAACTTTCTAGCCAGCATCCCACCATCTCTGGAAAGACACATCTGGGCCAAAGCTACATCCACACCCCTTCATGCGAACATCTGCGGGGCATTTTTGGAGCCAGACCAAAGCTTGCACCCCTTCTCTGACCCCCAGCCCTACCCACCCAAAAGAAGGGAGGAGAAGTATGAAGAAGGCATGCAGAATTTTGAGACCAAGCCACCACCTTTTGGAGACCACCAAAAAGTCTTCTCGGAGAGTTGGAGCCAAATTTGGAAGTTGAAACTGGACACCGGCCAACCGGTGGAGAAAGGAGTTAAGCTGCCAGCACTCCTTCGAAAGGACCAAGGAGGCCACCACCTCCCATCCTTCATTGCTGCAAAGCTCAAAAAAGAGGCCTGGATACCCAGAGCCCCTCCTAGCATCTCGGCACTGGCTGACCCATTTGCAACCCTCCCCCCCCTCCCAAGCAAAGCCAGGCCCCCTGCCCCATCTCCAAGGAGCTCAGAGTTTACTGAGAAAAGGGTTCAAAAGGCACAAGAAAAAGAGGGTGATATTTTAATGCAGTTACGATCCCCGGTGATTATTCAGGTCACCGACTCTCAAAGAGAGCAAAGGAAAGGGGTGGCCTCTCCTAGATAACACACCTCGCAATGTGCAAGATTGTGCAACGCCGATGCACAGCTCATAGATGTGCAAAGGCTAGAGATACATTGCTTTCCTGTAGCTGGGCATGCATGCAGTCACGGTCCCACCGACGCGCTAATCTTTGCGATGCACCCACCGAGAGAGAGACACACACAGACACACACACCCCAACTCTGCCACACGCAGGCGTGCACCGAGCAAGCTGGAAATGTCACAGGCTGGACTGTGGATTTTTTTCCCCCTCCCTCCCTCCCTTCCTTTCTTTCTTTCCTCCTCCACCTTTTGGGCAGAAGCCAAGGGTTTGTCTCCCGCTCTGGCTGGCTGGCTGGCTGGCTGGCTGGCAGTGCAGATGCTCCTTTGGCAGGGACTTACCATGTCAGCAGCGATCTGGGCTAAGATGGCGAAGGTAGAGATCCGGTCACAGAAGCATTTGGTTCGGAAAGGATCGACGAGGACGGTTCGGCAGCCTTTCCAGGACCAGGCGCCAAGCTGAGATGGAGAGAAGGAGGAAGAAGAAGAAGAGGAGGAGGAGGTGGCGATGGAGGAGGAGGAGGAGGAGGGTCTGTGAAAGGAGGGAGGAGGGGGAAGCGAGTGCAAAGGGGGGAGAGAGAGAGAGACACACAGAGAGAGAGAAAGAAAGAGACGCGCACACACGGGGACAGAGAGAGAGAGAGAGAGAGACAGAAAGGGGATGACAAGAGGGGAAGAGAAAACAAGCATCACCAACACATTGCTGAAGGAAACATCACAACCACAGTCAGCCTCACGCCCCCCCTCCCTCCGGTGCTCACGGCGTGCGTGGCCCTCCCTTCACTCCCCCCCCCCAAGTCAGCAAGGAATGCAGAAACAGAGGAAAGCCCACCCACCGCAAAAGTGACTTTGAACCTACCTGGATGTCACTCCGATACCTGCCCTCCTTCTCCTGCTGCCCAGCCAGGAGTTTGCACCCCAAAGGCCCTGACTGAGGTCTCAAGCCACCCCCTCCCCTTTCCAGCCTGGGTGTTTTCTTTGGAGAGGAGACCACCAGGAGATCTCAGGAAGTCAAGAAAAGCAATAGAAGCCCATTTAGGATGCAAGCTGGACTCGGGTTGGCTTTTTGAGGCTTCTGCTTCACGTCAAAGGTCCCGCATGTTTCCTAGCCATCACCAGCGCACACCTATGCACACGCACAAAGCCGGACCAGCAATTCCTGCCTTGCTTCTTTGGGCTCAGCGCACCTGAGTGTGAGAAACACAATTTCTCCAGCTGCAAGTCCTCACCGGTTTCCCTCTCCTCCCTCTCTCTGAAGGCTGCTCACTTTCAGCTACCGACTTGCACACTCTTTTCATTGTGGCACTTATCACATCCAGCCCCCCCCCCCCACACACACACACCCTGCCTCTCAGCATGACACATCACCCTCTGTCACAAACCACGATTCTCCGGTGCACAGCAATCCACCCCAATGTCCACGTGGCGTGCAAACACCCAGCGCGTGGCTTCCCACGCTCTCACACACCCCCGGCAGCAGCTGTTTCCACACCTACCGTCATTCCGTATTGGCAGGGCCGTTTCACACCCCACAGGGGGGAAAAAACCGAAACAAAAATGGATTTGTGGCTGGATGGATACACCACCTCAGCAGGCGGCCGAGGGTTGTGAAAAGTGAACCACGGGTTCCACCAAACACGTGCGTGTCCTGTTCACACCTTCCGCTCTCAAATGCGCACAACTTTCCAGCAGGAAAAGTCATTTGACCAGGCGTGCTTTGATGGGAGGGGTCTCGCTGGGGTGTACAGGCAGTCCTCGAATTACAACAGTTCGCTTAGTGACCATTTGAAGTTACAACAGCACTGAAAAAAGGGACTTACAACCATTTTCCACACTTACGACCTTTGCACCATCCCCATGATCAAAATTCAGGTGCTTGGCAACTGACTCATATTTATGACGTGATCCCCTTTTGCGACCTTCTGACGAGCAAAGTCAATGGGGAAGCTGGATTCATTTAACAACCGCATTACTAATTTCACAACTGCAGGGATTCACTTAACAACTGTGGCAAGAATGGTCGTAAAACGGGGCAAAGCTGACTTAACAAATGTCTTGCTTAGCAACAGAAATTTGGGGCTCAACTGTGGTCGAGGACTACCAACACAACCATCAGATATCTAAGACAATGGAGAAACGCTTCAGGCTGGATGGAAGTTTCTCTCTGGATTATAGAATAGAATAGAATAGAATTTTTTATTGGCCAAGTGTGATTGGACACACAAGGAATTTGTCTTGGTGCATATGCTCTCAGTGTACATAAAAGAAAAGATACGTTCGTCAAGAATCATAAGGTACAACACTTAATGATAGTCCGGGTACAAATAAGCAATCAAATCATAGTAGGAACCAGTCAATATAAATCGTACAGATACAAGCAACAAAGTTACAGTCATACAGTCATTAGTGGGAGGAGATGGGTGATGGGTGAAATGCTCTCTGGATTATATTTCCCTGACAAAGTAACTCCCCTTAAATTGCATTTTATTTTAAAAAAAATATCAATTGCTTTGCTAAATCCTCCTCTTCCTCCAGTTATAAAAATACCCCAATAAAGGAAACAGGAGACAGAAACACAAGCAATAAATCTTACTTTGAGATCCAGAGGTTTATTTCATGAGCAATTTGGAACATGAACAGCCATCATAACATTACTTACATTAACAACCCATTGCAATGAGGTCCACTGACATAGCTGAGTCCAGCAAGGATTAGCTATAGCCAGTGGCCCTGAACCCATCCCAAGACATTCTTTTTATACTTTTTTGCATGCATTTCACAACTTACTTCCTTGTTCTGTCTTACTGACAGACAGTCTCCACATATATCTGTGTCCATCTCAAACCTCTATCCATCGGCTACTTTCAGTTCCATATTTCTCACAGTTTCAACGTCCTGATTCCAAATATATCTCAAAACTGTGTACTTTGCAAAATCACATTTCACAGCAACAGCTCAGCAGGATTACAAATAGTTCTGATACACTTTGAAATCTTTCTGTCTAAAACTTTGGTTCATATAGTTTTTTTAGGGCCTGCTATCCTTCTGAGACTTATGGACTCTGGTAGTCCAGTAGGCTGTTTGTCCGTTTCTCACACTCCTCAACGCATATATTGTTCTATTTCTGCATCTTCTCAAATAATGTGATTTAATACAAGCACTTCCATACAGCTAATCCATACAGGTCAATGACTTATGACCACAATTGAGCCCAACATTCCCGTTGTTAAATGAGACTTGCCCCATTTTACAACCTTTCTTGCCTCGGTTGTTAAGTGAATCAGCAGTTGTTAAGGTAGTAACACGGTTGTTAAGTGAATCTGGTTTCCCCATTGACTTGGCTTGTCAGGAGGTCGCAAAAGGAAGATCACGTGACCCCGGGGACACTGCAACCATCATAAATATGAGTCAGTTGCCAAGCGTCTGGATTTTGATCACGTGATCATGGGGATGCTCCAATGGTCATAACTGTGAAAAATGGTCATAAGTCACCTTTTTTCAGTGCTGTTGTAACTGTACGGTCACTAAACAAATTGTTGTAAATTGAGGACTACCTGAATACAGGTAGTCCTTCACTTACAACAATTCATTTAGTGATCCTTCGAAGTTACAAGAGCACTGAAAAAAACGTCCCAAAGGTGCTTTTTTCAGGAGGCAACTGGACTTTCTTGTTTTTTCTTTTGAAGATGTTTCACTTCTCATCCAAGAAGCTTCTTCAGCTCTTCCATTCCCCACTATCCAGTCAGAGCTGAAGAAGCTTCTTGGATGAGAAGGGAAACATCTTCAAAAGAAAAAACAAGGAAGTCCAGTTGCCTCCTGAAAAAAGCATCTTTGGGACAACCATGACCTGGATGACTGAGAATCTCTACAGACTTTCAGCCCTGGAAAAAGTGACAATTTATGACCATTTTTCACACTTACGACCTTTGCAGCATCCCCATGATCACGTGATCCAAATTCGGACTCTTGGCAACTGGCATGTACTTATGACAGTTGCACTCTCCTGGAGTCCTGCCATTCCGTTTTGCAAAGTCAATGGGGAAACCAGATTCACTTAACAACCGTTTTCTCAACAACTGTTATTCGCTTAACAACTATGACAAGAGGTCGTAAAATGGGCCACTTAACAAATGTCTCACTTAGCAACAGAAATGTTCGGCTCAATTGTGGTCGTAATATGATTTGAACTGAAGAAGCTTCTTGGATGATAAGTGAAATGTTTTCAAAAGGGGAAAAAAAAAACACCAAAATATATTTTTTGGGAAAAAACAACTTTGGCAGAACCATGACTTGAATGATTGAGAATCTCAGCAAAAACATAGTCTACTTTTCCTCCAGGAGCTCAAGACAACTTATGGGGGTGGGGGTGGGGTTTAAGGTGCCCCCACATTTTATTTCCACAACAACAATCCTGAGAGGTAGGCTGGGAGAGAGAGAGAGAGAGAGAGAGAGAGAGAAGGAGGGAGGGAGGGAGAGGGGGGAGAGACAGAGAGAGAAGGGAATGGAAGGGAATGGAAGGGAATGGAATTCAGCAAGGTTTCTCTTCCCCACCCCCAGTTGCTCTTCAAGGAGAGAGAGGGAGAGAGAGAGAGAGAGGGGGGGGGGAATGGAATG
>QLTV01004459.1:1082326-1094365 GCA_003457575.1 Thermophis baileyi
TCTCTCTATCTATCTATCTATCTCTCTATCTATCTATCTCTCTATCTATCTAATCTAATCTATCTATCATCTATCTCTCTATCATCTATCTCTCTATCGTCTATCAATCTATCTATTGCCTATCTACGCTGTCTGTCTGTCTGTCCGTCCGTCCGTCCATCCATCCATCCATCCACCTAGCTAGCTAGCTAGCTAGCTACTGTGTATCATTTATCGTCTATCATCTATCTATCTATTGCAGGACTATATTTATTATCTACTATCTAAACCAGAGGTGGGTTCCTCCTGGTTCAGACTGGTTCGCCCGAACCGGTAGCGACCCGCTGGTGATGTCACGATAATGTCACGGATCTGGTTTGGTCGGTGCCGGTCCGTGGATGCCGCCATCTTTTTTTAATTTATTTTTATTTTTATTTTATTTTTTCTCTTCTGCGCATGCGCAGAAGCTGAGTTTCCGGCACTGCGCATGCATCACCATCTTGTTTTCGGCTTTTTTTGGGGGGGGGTGATTTTTAAAAATCTTTTTGCACTGTGCATGAGGCGCGGCCACGCGGCGTTGGAGGAAGCGAACCGGCAGTGAGGTAAGTTAGAACCCACCCCTGATCTAAACATACCAGAAGAAATGGCCTGGAAGCTAAATTGTATGAGGAATGGAATTAGGTATGTTTAGCCTAAGGAAGAAAAGGCTCAGGAGACATGTCACTTGAGGGGCTGTCACCGAGAAGAGGGAGTGAACTTATTCTCCAGAGCACCTGAAGGTAGAACAAGAAGCAACAGGTGGACGGGAGATCCAACCTGGAAATAAGGAATAATTTCCTGACAGAACAACGATTAAGCAACATAATAGCTTCCCTCCCGGAGTTGTGGATGCTCCATCGCTGGAGGTTTTCAAGAAAAAATTGGGCAGCCATTTGTCTGGGATGGTATAATGACTCCTGCCTTGGGCAGGGGGTTGGACTAGAAGACCTCCAAGGTCCCTTCCAGCCCTATGATTCTATTATTTCCTGGTACCCAGCAGACCTCATCCTACTGATCTTCTGAGCTCAGATAAATCATGCTGAATTGGTCCCAACTCCATACCCTAAAATACAACTTGCCCATCTTCAAAGCTCTAAAGAGTGCATTTTAAAGCCTGCCAGAAATGGGATTCTAATCAATCAATCAATCAGAATAAAGCTGGAAGGGACCTTGGAGGTCTTCTAGTCCAGCCCCCTGCTCAAGCAGGAGACCCTGTACCATTTCAGACAAGTGGCTATCCAGTCTCTTCTTAAAAGCCTCCAGGGATGAAGCACCCTAAAACATTCAAAATACATTCAAAACATTCTGAATAAATCACATCTAAATAACCCAGCAGATGCATTCATTCACTGGCAGCAGTTAAAAGGGGTGAACATGTTCCTTTGAGAAGCATTTTTCCATACAGTGTTGGCTTCAGGCTAAATATCGCCATTGCTGCCAGACTCTTCAAATTCTTCAGATATCACCTTTTTCTGCTTTCTTTGAAGATCTACAGACTCATTCACGCAACGTAGATCCAGAGGGAAAAAAATCTTAGCAGAGGTTTTCTAAAATCCACTTTTTACACCTCTGGGACTCGCTGAAACTCTCTTTCGTTCACCACAATGCACAAAAAGATCAGCTTATCCCTAGCCTGTCTGGAAGCCCAAGGCCTATCATCCCCAGCCAGCAAGGAGGCGTTCATCTAATCCATCTGGAATGCAGATGACCAAAGGACGTGGCCTTTGAGAAAACAGAATGAAGGGGATACAAGTAATCCTTGACTTACGACCGCAATTGAGCCCAAATTTTCTGTTGTTAAGAGAAACATTTGTGAAGTGAGCTTTAAGTGAATCACTGCCGTTGTTAAGTTAGTCACATAGTTGTTAAGTGAATCTGGATTTTCCCCATTGAGTTTGCTCATCAGAATATCGCAAAAGGGGATCACGAGACCCCGGGACACTGCAACCGTCATAAATACGAATCAGCGTCTGAATTTGGATCACTTGGCCATGGGGATGCTGCAACCGTTGTAAGTGTGAAAAACGGTCATAAGTCACCTTTTTAGTGCTGTCGTAACTTTGAATGGTCACTAAATGAACTGTTGTAAGTTGAGGACTATCTATATAAGGGAAGTTGATAAAGATGGGGCTGGGGCTCATTAAAAACATTAATTAAAATCTTTCATGGTACCAATCGTGTATCTGAGTCATGCTTTTTTCTGGAAGGGTTTTAATGCTTCCATTGTTGGAGTTGTCCCATCTTCTTTACAAGTTGGCTTATGGACAACTCCTTCCCCCCGCCCAGTTCGTCCTGCATATCAAGAGCTCTGCAAGGTGAGTTGACTTAAAAAGCGACTCAAAATACTTCCAGACCAATGGGTGGACTTCAATCTGGATTTCTCAGGTCCGAGTCCAAGACTTCAACCACTAGACTGCAGTGTCTGAATTTAGTGGACGGGCTGTGAGGTAGGGGTGTCCTGTGGCAGAGGTGGGTTCCTGCCGGTTCGGACCGGCTCTATAGAACCAGTAGCGGGAATTTCCCCCCGCTTGCCGAACCGGCAGCGATGGCCGGCTGGACATGCCCCCGAACCGTCTCTCTCGGTTTTTTTGCTTCTGCACACTCATACCCACAGGACAGGGGTGGGTTCTGACTTACCTCGCTGCATGCACAGTGCTAAAAACCAAGCTTCTGCGCATGCACAGAAGCAAAAAACAGTGTGGAGAGGGGTGGATGAGAGGAAGGAAGGAAGGAAGGAAGGAAGGCAGGCAGGCAGGAAGGAAGGAAGGAAGGAAGGAAGGAAGGAAGGAAGGAAGGGAGGCAGGGAGGAAGGAAGGAAGGAAGGAAGGAAGGAAGGA
The DNA here is from genome assembly GCA_003457575.1 of Thermophis baileyi. Taxonomy (NCBI): domain Eukaryota; kingdom Metazoa; phylum Chordata; class Lepidosauria; order Squamata; family Dipsadidae; genus Thermophis; species Thermophis baileyi. Next base: position 1,085,182 of record QLTV01004459.1, read on the forward strand.
AGGAAGGAAGGAAGGAAGGAAGGAAGGATATTGGGTGAGGGAACAAGGGAGGGAGGGGTAAGGGGAAGGAAGGAAGGAAGGAAGGAAGGAAGGAAGGAAGGAAGGAAGGAAGGAAGGAAGGAAGGAAGGAAGGAAGGAAGGAAGGAAGGAGATGGGTTGGTGAATGAACAAATTGATGGATAGAAGAGAGGGAGAGGGAAGAGGAAGGAAGGAAGATGTAGCTCCCTAAGCTTGGTTGTTTGCTTGCAGACGTTTCATGACCCAACTAGGGAACTTTTTCAGTGCTAGTGACTGTGAGGTACTCTCTATTCATATACCTGTTTATACTGTATATACACAATGACAGTTCCTTAATCTCACAACACACGAACAAACGAAACCATAGTTTCAACTTGGAAACTGAGCATCCTATCCCAAGTTAAAGCCAAAACCACAAGAGAATTCCTGGAAGCTTGCCATTCAGACAAATCAGCCATCAATAGACACATAGAGATATGCAACATTTACTTACCATTCAAAAGAGACAATTTAAGAAGGAAGCACAAAGAGTTGAACACATTTTTTCCAGCAGCGAACCCACAGATAAGCATGGATTAACCCCAGACAAACAATCAAGCAGAAAGTAATACCCTAATCAAGGAACACCAAGGAGTTAACCACACCCCATCAACATTGGCAGGACATGTTATTGTATATAAACAGAGAGCAAAACCAACACTCCTAGCACTGATGACGTTACATAGTCAGGTAATTAAACATTCAATGAACAACCAAGCTCAGAGAACACCAAGGACCCCACAGCTTTATTTCATATTCACACATCCTTGCTCTTCCTTAAAAGGTTTCCTTCAATCAATCAGAATAGAGCTGGAAAGGACCTTGGAGGTCTTCTAGTCCAACCCCCGGCTCAGGCAGGAGACTCTATACCCGTGATGGCGAACCTATGGCACGCGTGCCACAGGTGGCACGTGGAGCCATATCTGCTGGCACGCGAGCCGTTGCCCTAGCTCAGCTCCAGCACGCATGTGCGCACAGGCCAGCTGATTTTTGGCTTGCACGGAGGCTCTAGGAGGGCATTTTTGGCCTCCAGAGGGCCTCTAGGGGGCGGGGAGGACGTTTTCGCCCTCCCCAGGCTCCAGGGAAGCCTCTGGAGCCTGGGGAGGGTGAAAAATGGGCCTACCGGGCCCACCGGAAGTCGGGAAACGGTGGAGCGGGGGTGCGCAGAGGGTGGGGTGCATGTGGGAGACGTGGGGCAGCGCGGGGGGGTCATGCGTGCATGCGCAGGGGGTGGGGGGTGTGGGGGGGACATTGAATTATGGGGGTGGGCACACGCGCACGTGCGATAGGTTCGCCATCACTGCTCTATACCATTTCAGATAAGTGGCTTTCCATTCTCTTCTTAAAAACCAGAAGCACCCACGACTTCTGAAGTCAAGCTGTTCTACCAATCAATTGTTCTGTCAGAAAATGTCTTCCTTAGTTCCAGGCTGCTTCTCTCCTTGATTAATTTCCATCCATTGCTTCTTGTGTTGCCTTCTGGTGCTTTGGAAAATAAATTGACCCCCTCTTCTTTGTGGCAGCTCCTCAAATATTGGAAGACTGCGATCATCTCTTCCCCCCAACACCACCAGTCCTTCTTTTCTCTAGACCGACCAAACCCAAATCCTGCAGCCGTTCTTCATATGTTTTAGTCTCCAGGCCTTTAATCATCCTAGTTGCTCTTCTCTGCCTTTTTTTCCCCAAAGTCTCAACATCTATTTTGTAATGTGGTGACCAAAACTGGATGAAGTATTCCAGGTGTGGTCCTTACTCATCCCAATAACTCCCATGCATTCTGATAAACAATCTTGATTTATAAACAATCCTCAGCCACTTCTAGCTGATAGGACTCTTGCTGGTTTTCCCTTCTCGTTCATTGCCTTCTCAGCTCCTGCTGCTTCTGAACAGAAACCAACCATCAATCAAACTTCCAAAGGCGCCAGGTGCATTTTTCTCTCATTTGCTGTTGAGCTTCATCCTGGCTCAAAGCTGATGGCATCCAGCTGTTCCCAGGTGTTCCACCCTCTCTGGGATTTCACCATCAAGTGGGGAAGTGATCGCTGGTTTTGGTGCACGCTACAACATCAGATTGTGTTCTCATGCCAGAACATAATGAGAGGATGGGGTGAAATATATTTATTTATTAAGAAATTTATGGAGAAGATTTATGCGGTCGCCCAACTCACTCAGAGTGACTCTGGGAGGCTTCCTGAAATAAAACTCCAACACAAAAGCAAATAAATCTTCAATCCCTTGGTGACAAAAAGCAAACCAACCGCTTGATGGGCTTCATTACAGGGGTGGGATTCATCCGGTTCAGACCGGATTGGGCGAACCGGATGCTAATTTTACATCTGGTTCGCCAAACCGGTAGTTGCAAGGACTGGCTGGCCCCGCCAACCTCCACATGGCCCGTTTTGGATGCCAGGTAAGTGTAGGGCCCGCGCGGAAGCTCTGGGATGGTGAAAAACGGGCCTCCCAGAAGTTCCGGAAGTCTGGAAACAGGCCCATTTCCGGCCTCTGGAGGGCCTCTGGAGCCCGGGGGAGGCCATTTTCACCCTCCAGGAGGCTCGAGGAAAGCCTCCGGAGCCTGGGGAGGGTGAAAACGCCCCCACCATGGTGCAGGAGGCTGAGTAGGCCATGCCCACCATGGCCACGCCCAGCCAGCAACTGGGCAGAGAACCAGTTGCTAAAATCTTTGAATCCCACCCCTGGCTCCATATCTACCTGGGTTCCTCTGGCCCGTTGGCAGAACTATGTCTTCAGGGCCTTTTTGGAGTGTCCAATTGGGGGTCAGTATTATCTCTGCAGGGATGATGTTCCACAGGGAGGGAGCCACCATGGAGAAGGCCCTTCTTCTTGGTCCCACCAATGATGGACCTCCTTAAGAGAGGGGACCTGTAACATATCCTGCCTCCCCACTCTGGTGGGTCAGGTAGACATTAACTGGGAATAGGTAGTCCTTCAAATAATCTGGGCCCATACCATGTAGGGTTTTAGAGGTGACAATCAGGACCTTGAATTTGACCCAGAAGCAAATTGGCAGACGATGCAGTTCCCACAAGACAGGTGACCCATGCACAAATCTAAGCTTGTGCAGAACCATGCAGGCCGCTTTCGGATACTTTTCAAGGATAGCCCCATGTAGAGTATGTTGCATTGTTTTGCGTATCACAACAGGGCATCCGTGGGACCTCTGTGTTGTGTGATTCCACAACACTATGAGAAGATGTCTATGGAGATTCCCAGTCATCCAGGCCACGGTTGTCCCAAAGGTGCTTTTTCCAAGAGGCAACTGGACTTTCTGGTTTTTCTTTGGAGACCTTTCGCTTCTCATCCAAGAAGCTTCTTCAGCTCTGAGCTTCTTGGATGAGAAGCGAAATGTCTTCAAAGAAAATCCAGAAAGTCCAGTTGCCTCTTGGAAAAAGCACCTTTTGGGTCTGTGAGAAGTTGTTGGGAAGGCACAACCACAATTTGTGGTGAGGATGCTCATTGCATCCCATTCATTTAATTCAGGGGTCCCCAAACTTGGCAACTTTGGAGTTGAAGTCCACAAGTCTTAAAGTTGCCAAGTTTGAAGACCTCTGATTTACTTGAACCAAATATCTTGCTAGCTTCTCCCCACTCTTATATCTAACCTCTGAGATCAGAATTAAAGGTGATTTGAAAAGGAACTGGGGTCAGTGAAGATTATTAGGGGGGAAAATAGTATGAGCTTGATTCGACTTTTTTTTATTCCAACTTTTATCTCTCTCCCTCATTCCCCCCCTCCTCTCATCCTTTTTTATTCTGTATCTCATACTTTCTCTCTTTCATTCTCTCTCTTTCTCTCACTCTCTCCCACATTCTTTCACTCTTTCACTCTTTCAATCTCATTCTCTCTCTCATTCTCTTTCTCTTGTTCTTTCTCTCTTTCTCCCTTTCATTCTCTCTCTCTCTCATTTTCTCTCACACTCACTTTTTAATTCTCTCTCTCATTCTCTCTCATTCTTTGTTCCTCTCTGTCTCTCATTCTTTCTCTCATTCTCTCTCCCTCATTCTTCCTCTCTCTCATTCTCTCTCATTCTCATTCTCATTCTCTCCCTCTCTCTCTCATTTTCTCTCTCTCATTCTCTTTCTCACACTTTTTCATTATCTCTCTCATTCTCTCTCATTCTTTGTTCCTCTGTCTCTTCTTTGTCTTTCTCTCATTCTCCCTCTCATTCTCCCTCTCCCTCCCTCCCTCCCTCCCTCTCGTTAAAATTTAAAATGTCCCCTTTGCTGGCTGGCCTTCTTTTCAAATCTTTCTGAGCTATCTCGACCCATCTAGCCTCAGGGATGACACACATCTCCCGAAGCAGCCTAAATATCTGCCTTCTTCTCCCCCAATAAGCAATTAAGAAACATTAATAAGCCATTTGTATGCATTTGTGTCAAAGACCCCTGCCTTCTGACAATTTCTCTTCCGACCCATTCTAGACAAACGCACCCGCGCTCTCAGCCGAGATGCTATAGAATCAGACCCCGGCTTAGCAAAATGGTCCACAAACAAAGAGAAATAATAATAAATGCAGAGACCAAAAGCATTCACCGGCCCATTGATAGCCCTGCCTTCCAGTAATTGGCAGAGAAGGAATAAAAAGGACAGGAAAATCCATCTTGGTGGGAAATGAGATCTAGCCATTCACGTCCTCCCTTCTCTGCTTCATCAATCAGGATCAAAAGGAGATAATCCCCATCCTTATCGCCACGTTTATTGCCTGCAAAAAACCGACATCGAATGTCAAAGCTGCCTTCCTTCCATTCCATTCCAAAAGGGGGAGCTGGGTTGGGTAGCAGAGCAGGGCAGGGGTTCAAAAAAATATGGGCGGAGGTCAATTAGGAGGAGGAAATTTCTAATTTAAAGGACTAGGAGAGCAAAATAACATTTGTTCCACTTTCTGGGGAAAACATCCAGGAAACGCTTGTCTTCACAGTTCTCTAAAGCAGGAGTGTCCAAAATTGGCAACTTTAAGATATGTGGACTTCAACTCCCAGAATTCCCCAGCTGGCTCCTTCCCTCCCTCGTTCTTCCTCACCTAGTTTCCTTCCTTCCTTCCTTCCTTCCTTCCTTCCTTCCTTCCTTCCTTCCTTTTTATCACATTGGAGAAGTCTCTGCTGAGTTTAGTTCCTGGAAAGAACTGGATAAAGGCAGATGGGCTTTGACTTGCGACGAGAGTGCTAAAGAATTGCAACCCTCAAAAATCTGTTTTATTCTGATTCTGGCAAGGCCGTGGGAAGATCAGCAATGAAGTGTAAATGTTTTTTTTTTTTAAAAAAAAACAAAAATCTGCCAGATTGGCCATACAAGCTTCATACCTCCACTAACACTGGCAGGGCACACTACTGTATATAAATACAAAGTGAGCTCAACATGTACTAGCGCTGATGATGCTATCTAGATGGGTCATGAAACGTCTGTAAGAAAACAACCAAGCTCAGAGAGCACCAAGGACCCCACAGTCCTCCTCCTCCTCCCAAACCCCACTCCCTTCTAGCACTGATGATGATACCTAGTTGGGTAATGAAATGTCTGCAAGAAAACAACCAAGCTCAGAGAGCAGCGAGGATACCACAATCAAGAGCATATAACAGACCTCAGTGCACATGGATATCACATCAACATTACAGATAGATTCTGTGTAAAAATATCCAGCAAATTATTCTGCTCTCTTCCACCACCATCCCCACATTCCTTTTATGGAGGAAGAACCCTGCCTGGCAAACCCCAAAACCCAGCTTGTTGAGCTCAAAGTCACCTGCGTCCTGGTCTCAAAACAATGTCCTTCTTGCAATCCTCACTGGTTTCAGTTCCTACAATGAGTGGATCAAGTCAACTCTAGGAGGCTGTTCCCGTTTGCCCAGAGATCCACTCCCCAAAAGCATCCCTTCAGACTCTAAAGAATGATTTATCTGTCCTGTCAACCCCAAATCTTGGTTTATAGTTTCACCCTACAGCCTCCCATTCAAACCCCAAATAATGCTTTATCCAGAGGTGGTATTCACTTACCTTCCCTACCGGTTTGCAAATGTGAGCGCGCATGTCACCGCTACCGGTTCGCCCGAACCAGTCCAAACTGGCTGAATACCACCTCTGGCTCAGAGGTGGGTTCCTACCGGTTCGGACCAGTTCTATAGAACTGTTAGTAACGTGGCGGCATGGGTTGCTAGAACCGGTAGCAACCCACGCCTGCCACGCCCCCGAACCGGTTCTTTCGGCGGCACCATAGGCAGCACCATTTTGTTTTTTGCTTCTGCGCATGCGCAGAAGCTTTTTTTTAAGCACTGCACATGTGCGGCACGCACGCACCCGCGTGGTGTGACACTGAGCAAACCGGAAGTGAGATAAACCACAATCCACCCCTGCTCTGGCTTTATCTCTCCTTTCAACCACAAATCTTGGCTTGTAGGTTCTTCCTACAGTCTCCAATTCAAACCCTAAAGAAAGCTTTATCTCTCTTGTCAATGCCAAATCTCAGCTTGTAGCTTCTCCCTATTCCTTCCCATTCAACTCCTAAATAATATTTCATCTCTCCTGTCAACCCCAAATCATGGCTTGTAGCTTCTGCCTACAGCCTCCCATTCAAACCCTAAAGAAAGCTTTATCTGTCTTGTCAATCCCAAATCTCAGCTTATAGCTTCTCCCTATTCCTTCCCATTCAAATCCTAATTAATATTTCATCTCTCCTGTCAACCCCAAATCATGGCTTGTAGCTTCTGCCTACAACCTCCTGTTCAAACCCTCAAGAACACTTCATCTGCCCTGTCAACCACAAATCTAGGCTTGTAGTTTCTTCCTACACTTGCCCAATCCCAGGGCTGGAGGACAGAGGAACTGAGGAACTTTATACCAACTTTCTGAACTGACTCCTGTTCAGGGTGTGTGATGGTCTCCTCCTTGGTTTTCTGCCCCTGGCTGTCTTGGAAGTATCTCATCGGGGATTCAGGATCGGTGGCCTTCTCTGTTTTTTTAATTCCGGGAATTCCCCTCTCCGATTTTCCATCCCCCCTTCCTTTCTCTCCCTCTTCACAACTGAGTCGATTAAATGTTCAGGGCTGAGCACCAAAGAGATTTGTGTGACTGGTAAGCATGGAAACCTGTAAAGAGGCCCCTTTGGCTGGGACACAACTGGAGCCAAACACAGTTGGGAAACGGGAGTTTTCTGAATGGACTCAAGAACACACACACACACACACACACACACACACACACACACACACACACACAGAGGCAGACTCTCCTTAGAAGGAGGAAAAGTGTGTGTGGGGTGTGTGAATGATAGTGGAAGGGTGGGGGTCAAAACAGAGATGTGGGAGCTGAAAGCCATCTCCTCCTCCTCCTCCTCTCTTCCTCCTCCCTTTCCTCCTCCTCCTTCCCTTCCCCTCCTCTTCCCCTTTGACCTCCCTTTCTCCTCCTCCTCCATTCTTCCTCTCTTCCTCCTCTTCTTCCTCCATTCCTTCTCCTCCTCTCTTCCTCCTCCTCCTCCTCAATCTCCTCCTCCTTCCCCCTCTCCTCCTCCTCCTCCTCCTCCTTCTTCCTCCCATCTTCCTCCACCTCCTCCCTTCTCCTCCCTTTCCTCTTCCTCCTTTTCTCTTCTTCCTTTCCTCCCCCTCCTCCTCCCCTTCAACTTCCCTTTCTCCTCCTCTTCCTCCCTTCCTCCTCCCCTTCTGCCTCCCTTTCTTCTCCTCCCTTCCTCCTCCTCTTCCTCAATCTCCTCCTCCTTCCCCCCTTCACCTCTCTTCCTCCTCCTCCTCCTCCTCCTCCTCCTCCTCCCCCCCCTCTTTCCCCCCCCCCCCCCCCCCCCCCCGCCAGTGGCTCCATTAAGCCATAGGCCATGTTGGCACATGGAATTGCCCAAGCCAGCCAACCAACTTTCCTCTGGCATTGTGAGCAATTCAGAGCATGAAAAAGGAGAAAGTGGAAAGGGGAGTGAATCCTTTTCTTCTTTCTGAGGTTTAGAAAGGAGAAAATGGGAACAGGCAGCTTCACTGTCAACCAGAGGCCCACTCTCTTCTCTTCCTTATCCATTCAGGTTTTTTTTGGATTTTGTTGCAATTTTGAACAGTGGCTAAGCAACAGGTCATAACTCAAGGAACGCTTGTAAAGTAGCTTGGGCTTAAAGAGAGGTAGAGGTTGGTTTAAGGTTACCCGGTTTGTTCTTTTGTCAATTCTAAACCATGTGATGAATGATTGGAGGAAGTGGTTATATGTCTAGTCCAGTGTTGGCAAACCTTTTCGGCACTGATTCCTGAAAGGGCAGCGTACACGCAGCGGGGGGGGGGGGTGCAGAAACCAAAAAAGACGATCTTCTGGTTTCCCCTGCTCTTCCGCTTTCTGGCGTGCATGCGTGCACAAAGACCATCTGTCCAGTGCACATGCGCCAGCTCTGGCTGGCCTTTCGGGGTAACTTGTGCCTCCCTGCCCACCCCCTGCCAGCCCCCCTGGTCCCTGTCGGGGTGGCGGGACAGCCCCACCAACAACCTGGTTCCGCAGCCCCGGACAGGGAGAGAAAGTTGGGTGGGGAATGCCTCTTCCCTCCAGTGGAAAGCCGGAGCCCCTTCCTGGCCTTGGAGGGAAGGGGCGTCGGCATTCCTGGGCTCGGCTTGGGGGGGTCAGCAGGCAAGAGAGCTTCACCTCAACTGGCCAGGATGAAGCGGTCTTCCAATATCTCAGGGGTTGCCACAAAGAAGAGGGAGTCAAGCTATTATCCAAAGCACCTGAAGGCAGGACAAGAAGCAATGGGTGGAAACTAATCAAGGAGAGAAGCAACCTAGAACTAAGGAGAAATTTCCTGACAGAACAATTAACCAGTGGAACAACTTGCCTCCAGAAGTTGTGAATCCCCCAACACTGGAAGTTTTTAAGAAGAGATTGGACAACCATTTATCTGAAGTGGTGTAGGGTTTCCTGCCTAAGCAGTGGGTTGGACTAGAAGACCTCCAAGGTTCCTTCCAACTCTGTTATTCTGTTATTCTTATTCTGTTATTATTAACAACCTCATTTGTCTTTTAATAAGATTAGAAAATCACTTTACATTGTACCTGTGTTCCCACAACATCGCCAAGGAGGTCAGTTAAAGATCTGGAAGCTTCATCCACACAACATGCTAATTTTGTTTATTTTTAT
>QLTV01004459.1:1103749-1126299 GCA_003457575.1 Thermophis baileyi
AATTGAATAGGAAAGGAAAGAAGGAAGAGAAAGGGGGGAGGGAAGGAAAGGAAAGGAAAATTAAGGAAAGGAAAGAAGGGAAGGAAGGGAAAGAGAGGAGAGGAGAGGAAAGGAAAGGAAAGGAAAGGAAAGGAAAGGAAAGGAAAGGAAAGGAAAGGAAAGGAAAGGAAAGGAAAGGAAAGGAAAGGAAAGGAAAGGAAAGGAAAGGAAAGGAAAGGAAGATTCAGGGAGGTTTTAATTGGAGACTATTAACCTTGCTAACATCCTCATCTTCCTTATTGATTTTAATGCTGCAAGTTGCCTTGATGGGATCTTTGTCATTCAAAGCAACTTAGGGATACTGTAGAGAAAGAAAGACACTAAAACTCTAGGCAAATCCCATATTAAAAACAAATGTTCCACGGAAACAGCTTTGTCAAAGTCTGCAGATGCACGGCTCAGCAATGAACGTTTGTTCACGTTGTGTGTTCATCTTGACCAAAAACAGAGACCAGTCAGTACAGTGGCACTCAGCTAGATCTGGCTCTTGTGGAGTTTATGGTCCAATGTTCTCCATCTCAGCTTGTCTCCAGCACCATGACACGCCAAGATGTCATTTCGTCCTTCCACCCTTGACTTCTTTTTGCTTCGCTCACATTTTTTTCCAGACCATCAGCTGCCCACATCACATACCTGAAGTATGTGAACTTCTGCTGGATGATTGTCATCTCAAAGAACCAGACAGCCTTGATTGGCTCAGAACTGAATAACTTCTTCTTCTTGCAGTCCATAGTGGTCCTCAACATACAACCAGAGCTGAGCCCAAAATTTATGTTGCTAAGTGAGACATTTGTTAAGTGAGCTTTATGCTCGATTTTATGACCTTTCCTGCCACGGTTGTTAAGTGAGGTTGTTAAATTAGTAACAAGGTCATTAAGTGAATCTGGCTTCCCCATTGACTTGGCTTGTTGGAAGGTCGCAAAAGGGGATCACGTGACCCCGGGACACTGCAACCGTCATAAACATGAGTCAGTTGCCAAGCGTCCAAATTCTGATCATCTGACCATGGGGATGCTGCAATGGTTGAAGTGTGAAAAATGGTCGTAAGTCACTTTTTTTAGTGCCATTGCAACTTTGAACGGTCACTAAATGAATGGTTGTAAGTCAAGGACTACCTGTACTCTTAATAACCATCTACCAGCCTACAATGTAACTTTAGTTACTTTTTAACTCTCTCTTATTCTATTCCAATGTCTAGCTTTCATACTGGAAGTTGCCACTGAAAATACGATTGATTGGTTGACTGTTGTTAAAACCTTCTTACAGAATAACAGAGCTGGAAGGGACCTTGGAGGACTTCTAGTCCAACCCACTGCTCAAGCAGGAAAAAGACAAATTGTTGTCCAATCTCTTCTTAAAAACCTTCAGTGATGGAGCACCCACAACTTTTGGAGTCAAGTTGTTCCATGGACTAATTGTTCTCACTTCCAGGAAATTTCTCCTTACTTCTAGGTTGGATCTCTCCTTGGTTAGTTTCCATCCATTGCTTCTTGTCCTGCCTTCAAGTGCTTTGGAGAATAGGCTGACCCCCTCTTCTTTGGGGCAGTCCCTAAGACATTGCAACACTGCTATCATGTCACCCCTAGTCCTTCTTTTCATTAAACTAGACATACCCAGTTCCTGCAACCGTTCTTCATCTGTTGTAGCCTCCAGTGCCCTAATCATCTTTGTTCTTCTTCTCTGCACTCTTTCTAGAGACCCAACATCTTTTTTACATCGTGATGACCAAAACTTGATGCAGTATTCCACGTGTGGCCATAGCATTCTGCGCATGCGCAGAGGGTAGAAGAACCCAAATGGCGGCGTCCGGGCTACCAGCTGACGGCGACCCGCAGGCACGGCCGAACCGGGACCTTTTTACCCCTGCAGTGACAGTGGCACCAACATGGCGGGCTAACGCGCGCGGCGACCCCTGTGAAATGGTCGTTCGACCCCCAAAGGGGTCGCGACCCACAGGTTGAGAACCGCTGGACTAGACATACCCAGTTCCTGCAACCGTTCTTCATATGTTTTAGCCTCCAGTTCCCTAATCATCTTTGTTGCTCTTCTCTGCACCCTTTCTAGAGTCTCAACATCTTTTTTACATCATGGCGACCAAAACTGGATGCAGTATTCCAAAGTGCTATCAACACTTCATGTGGTCTTGATTCTATCCCTCTCATTCATGCAACCTAAGACTTCTTGATAATTGTCCAACTTCATCACTGTCTTCTTCCCTAAGATTAATTATTTCTTTGCTGGTCTCTCACACCAACCATCTTTATTTCTTCTTGAAGCTGAGAAAATGTCCCTTTGGGGCCATTAACCATACAGTAAATTCACTACGCATGCAGGCTGGAAAACCAGAAACTGTGGAGTAAAATCCCCATGTCTATAAACAACTCCACCCTTCGATTGGAAACCTGGAATTTACAATTGCTCTGTAGTGGGTTTTTTGTATCAATCTCTGCGTTCCAGCTGAGAGGAGGACACAAGGTAGTTAATGGATGTGTAGTGAGAATCAAACAAGAGAGTTCAGCTACGATTCTTGTTTCATTCTCGTGATACCTGTAGACAATAATCCCTTACTGAAGTCTGCAAAAATAGAGGCAGCTGTAGTTTTATTGGAGTGGGATCTGCAGATCCCTTTGGGATCACTGGACCGGCTTTTAGGATGCACCGTGGATCCCCTGCTCTGACTGAAAAAGCAAGGTTTCCAACTCTCTGCTGTCAAATGAGGTTTTAGATCTCTCCCAAGGCCCTTTTGGATCTATAGGCTCAGTACATCTGAGTCAGCAAGTCATTGCTGAAACAGCTACTGCAGTGCAGTGAAGTATGATGTGCACTGAAGAAATAGCAAAGGATGTGTTAATTTTCCACAGAGATGTCTTCTCAGGCTGATGTCCTGATGATGTGGCTAAAGTGCATCCAGAGAGAAGAAAAGCATTGATGGGGAGAAATTTATGACAAACGGTTCTCAACCTTAGCGGCTTTAACATGGGTGGACTTCAACTCCCATAATTCCCCAGCCAGCTATGTCTGGCTGGGAAATTCTGGGAGTTGAAGTCCACTCATTTTAGAGTCATCAAGGTTGAGAAACACTTTCCTGTGAGGAACTAGGTAGTCAACCTCTTATTCAAAGCTGCCAATGATTCTCCTAGGTTGGTAGTTTAGAAGATAATACCAGCTTTTTCTGATTAGGCCCCAAACCCAATAAATTAAATATTCTGCAGTGGTCAACAAAAGGCATTTGAAAAGCTCCTTAACAAGGAGAAGAAAGTGAGATGTGTCTTTCATTGCTTTCTAGAATCACCAAGGGTTTTCTTACAGGGCATAGTCAAAAAAAAAAAAAATCAAAATAGCACCACAATGGTGTGATAGATGTTTTTAACCTGTCCTTTACGTGCGATTGGAAACACAATTTTGGCAATAACAAAACTGTACAGTCTTCTAAATGTAACTTCCTCTAGATTTAGAGAAGACTATGATTCATTGGTTTCCTTATTTTCAATTCCCTTCTGAATGGAATGGAATGGAATGGAATGGAATGGAATAGCACAGTTGGAAGGGACCTTGAAGGTCTTCTAGTCCAACCCTCTGCTTAGGCAGGAAACCCTGTACTATTTCAGACAAATCTTCTTAAAAACCTCCAGTGTTGAAGCAGCCACAACTCCTGAAGGCAATTTGTTCCACTGATTAATTGTTCTCACTGTCAGGAAATTTTCACTTAGTTCTAGGTTGCTTCTCTCCTTGATTAGTTTCCATCCATTGCTTCTTGTCCTTCCCTCAGGTGCTTTGATTTTAAGAATTGGTTTTGCCTGGAATCACCACACCCAAGTTTGACTTTTCCTTGCTTTCTTCTCCCTGATGCCACCATCTTTAATGTCTACTATTTTTGGGTGATGTTCATGTGTTGAGGCCAATTTGTTGATCCATCAGATGCTCCTGGCTACTCAAGGGAAGGAAAAAAAATAGAAGAATTTAGCTCTGGTCCTGAGAAGATTACTTCTACTTTCAGGCAAAGTAGAAAGCACAAGAGAGAGACTCATAACAGTCTCACTTTGATGTTCTGGTCCTTAAAAGAGGTAGGGAAGAATTTGGACAGACTTTCAAGAGTTTTTTTAATATTAAAGTTTACTCTGTCCGGTCATGTCCAATTCTAGGGAGCGGTGCCCATCTCCGTTTCCTAGCTAAGGAAGCCAACATTGTCTGAAGAGACTTCCATGGTCATGTGGCCAGCATGATTGTACACCAAGGCACATGTAATGCTGTTACCTTCCCACTGAAGTGGTACCAGTGGTGGGTTCCTACTGGTTCGGCCCGATTCGGGCGAACTGGTAGCAGCAGCAGCAGCGGGAGGCTCCGCCCACCCAGCAGAACATCATCACGGAGCTTCTGAGCATGCTCCTGCATGCTCCCGTTCCTGAACCGGTAGCAAAGGTAAGTGAAACCCACCACTGAGTGGTACCTATTTATCTACTCGCATTTGCATGCTTTTGAAGTGGTAGGTGGGCAAGAGCTGGAGCAAGGAATGGGAGCTTACCCCGTCACGTGGCACTTGGGTCTCAAACCCAGACTGTCAGCTTTCCAGCTGAAAAGCTCAGCATCTTTAACCACTGACCCACCACGCCCCTTTAAAAAGAGGTAGGGAAGGATTTGGCCAGACTTTCAAGAGTTTGTAAATGGAGCCTAAAACAATCAAGATATTGAATTTAGTAGGTGGAACAGTAAAATGTACCATAGGCCAGAAAACACAGTTGTAGTTGATTAGTTAGAGAGGGCTGACTCATGCATGAGGTCAGCTACACTATGATTGGTTGCCGCAAGTAAGAAGGGGGTGTTTCCCTTTTTCCCGCCTTTTTCTTCTGTGTGCTCTGTATCCTGTTTAATTTACCTCATGATGTTCCTGTGTTCCTGACTATCTTGTGTTTTTTTCTTTCTGTATGATGACAAAGACTGTAAATTTAATTCTGTAAATTTAATACTATAAACTTAATGCTATAAATTTAAACATTAAAATTTCCATCAGGGAATTATGCAGCATCTATATCTATATATCTATATCTATATATCATCTATATCTATATCATCTATATCTATATCTATACATCTACCTATCTACCTACCTACCTATCTAAAATTCCCTGATGAAAAGTAAAGACAACAATACCAGGAATACAATAAAGACCCCGAATAAATTTTCCCACCTTTTTCTTCTGTGGGCCCTGTATACTGTTTAATTTACCTCATGATGTTCCTGTGTTCCTGACTATCTTACGTTCTTCCCTTTCTGGATGATGACAAAGACTGCTGTAAATTTAAATGTTAATTATATATTTATGTAAAAGGCTACAAGTTTGTGTCAGTGTCTCCGACTGCATCTGGACAGCTGCCGCGCAATTCCTCGACAAGTCGATCCCTGCAAACATCTGATTCTTGACTTAGCTAGCCCAGAAGGCCAGGTTTATTCTCCTATTAGCTACCACCCATATGCCAAAACTGTATCCAGGAGGTCAAAAGTGGAAGATCAAAGTCATTACGGCCAGCACTCATTGAGGAGATTCCAAACACAGCAACAGATCATCTGTTTCCACCACCTCTCTCCATCTTCACGGATGTATATATATATCTATATCTATCTATCCACTTTACCTCTGAAGGCCCAGGATCCCGGCCAGGTTGCGATAAATCACCGTGCCCACCACAAAGACGGCGGAGTCATCGGTCTCTGTGAAGAAGCAACAAAGCAAGCAGAGTGAGGACAGAAGTGGAGCAAAAGAATCACAACAGCAAGAACCAAAAAAAGAAAAAAGAAAAAGAAAGGAGAGGTGGATTTATTTAAACAGAATACCGATAGTCCTCAACTTGCAACAGTTCATTTAGTGACCATTCAAAATTACAACAGCACTGAAAAATCTGACGTCTGATCATTTCCCACCCTTAACAACTGTTGGTTGCAGCATCCACATGATTACGTGATCAAAATTCAGATGCTTGGCAAATGGTTCTTACTTATGACCGTGGCTGTGTCCCAAGGTCATATGATCCCCTTTGGCGACCGTCTGACAAGCAAAGTCAATGTGGAAGCCAGATTCAGTGTCCCGTGATTTAATCACGTGATTAAAATTCAGACAGTTGGCAACTGACTCGTATTTATGACGGTCGCAGCGTCCCGGGATCAGGTGATCCCCTTTTGCGACCTTCCAACAAGCCAAGTCAATGGGGAAGCCAGATTCACTTAACGACCAGGTTACTAATTTAACACCTGCAGTGACTCGCTTAACAACTGTGGCAAGAAAGGTTGTAAAATAGGGCAAAACTCACTTAACAAATGTCTCCCTTAAATAATAGAAATTTTGGGCTCAATTGTGGTTGTAAGTCGAGGACTACCTGTAACAGAACTGGAAGGGACCTTGAAGGTCTTCTAGTCCAACTACTACTGAAGTAGAAGACCCTTTCAGACAAATGGCTGTCCAATCTCTTCTTGAAAACTTCCAGTGTTGGAGCACCCACAACTTCTGAAGGCAAGATGTCCCACTGATTAATTAACAGAATAAGAGAGTTGGAAGGGACCTTGAAGGTCTTCTAGCTCAACCCTCTGCTGAAGCAGGAGAACCTATACCATTTCAGATAGTTCTCCAGTCTCTTCTTGAAAGCCTCCAGTGATGGAGCACCCACAACTTCTGAAGGAAAGCCATTCTACTGGTTAATTGTTCTCACTGTTATGAAGTTTCTCCTTAATTCCAGGTTGCTTCTCTCCTTGTTTAGTTTCCATCTAAGAGCCGAGGTGGCGGCAGTGGTTAGAGTGCAGCACTGCAGGCTACTTCAGTTGACTGCTAGCTGCAGTTCACGGTTCAAATCTCACCGGCTCAAGGTTGACTCAGCCTTCCATCCTTCCGAGGTGGGTAAAATGAGGACCCAGATTGTTGGGGGAAATAGGCTGACTCTGTGAACCGCTTAGAGAAGGCTGTAAAGCACTGTAAATCGGTATATAAGTCTAAGTGCTATTGCTATTGCTATTGCTATCTATTGCTTCTTGTCCTGCCTTCTGGTGCTTTGGAAAATAAATTGACCCCCTCCTCTTTGTACCAGCCCCTCATATCCTGGAATATTGCTATCATGTCACCCCTGGTCCTCCATTTGTACAGCCATCCATCTCAAACCAGTGACCATGGGCAGCAAACAATCATAAAAAAAACAATTAAAAGAGTTAAGACAATACAAAAAAAAGAAATAAAATACAATTAGCAGCCCAGAGATAATTGCAATTCTTTGGACCTGCAGGACAATTATACCTCCCTGCTGCTTGCAGATACAAATCCTATCGCAACATACAAAATCCATCAGATGGTGACCTGTGCCTCAAACCAGCCTTAATGAGTACAGGGAATTCTCATCTTACAAGAGTTTGTTTAGTGACCATTGAAAGTTACAACGGCACTGAAAAAAGTGACTTATGAGCATTTTTCACACTTACAACCGTTGCAGCCTCCTCACAGACACATGATCAAAATTCAAACACTTGGCAACCGACTCGTAATTATGACCATTGTAGTATCCTGGGATCATGTGACCTTCTGATGAGCAAAGTCAACAGGGAAGCTAGATTCACTTAACAACTATCTTACTAACTTAACACCTGGAGTGGTTCGCTTAACAACTGTGGCAAAAAAGGTCGTAAAACGGGGCAAAACTCACTGAACAACTGTCTCGCTTAGCAACATAATTGTTGGGCACAGTTGTGGCCATAAGTCGATGACTACCTGTATTTGATTCATATTATAATGGATAAATTTAGTTAATCATACATACAAAAAAACTGTTCATTTTTTCCCTTCCTATGTTGGTCTATGACTATAATAAATATTTGATTTGATTTGAATTTGTTGATGTCAATATAACCAGGAAATGAGGCCCTTTACAAACACAGGACCCCACGCACATAACCAGATCTTTAAGGACTTCTGAAAGGCCAGCAGGGTTGGAATCATCCTAGTCTCAAGAGGGAGAATGTTCCAGAAGGCTACTGCAGAGAAGGAATGCCTCCTGGTTCTTGCCACCTTTCAATCCTTGGTTGATGGGACTCAAACATGCCCTTCTTGCTGAATTGGATGGATTTAGCACCTGGAACAAGAGTACCATTCAATAGTGTGGTATTGAGGCCACACTTGGAATACTGTGTCCAATTCTGGTCACCATGATACTGTTGTGTCCTAGCACGGCAAGCCCTATGGAAAATGACGCACACACACTGTTTGTCAAATAATATTCTTTAGTACTAATAAAATTCTTAGTAACCAGAGGTTAAAGTCATTAAATCATAATAAAGTCCGTCGTGCCAAAAAGTCCGGTATAAAGTTGGCCAGAATTCAAACCCCCAAAGTAAACAGGCAATTAGTCCATCTGTTATCAGTGACTCACAGACGTTGGCAAAAAGCCCGGAATGAATTAGTTCAGCAACTGAAAGTCCAGAAATAAAGCCATAGAAATCCCAAGAGTAGCAAGACGTGGTCAGAGAAAATGTAAACGTTGTTTCCAGCAGCCGGCTTCAGTGTGCTGAAGCCTTAAATAGCCTTAGGGCGTGGCCAATCAGCCGGCAGATTTACACGCGAGGAGACCTCCTCCTACAGAGCCACTCCTGCCTGCTAGCTGCCCTGCGTGCCCTAGCATCAAGCAGAGGCTCCTCCTCTTCTCCTGAGTCACTCAGCTCCCACTGAGGAGGTGCAGAAGGCCCTGGTTGGCTGTCATCCTCTGGCACTGAGTCCCCCTCGGTATCTGACTCAGGTGCAAGGTACACAGGATGATAGTGCCACACCACAGTCAGCTCTTGGTCCTCTGGATCCATGGGCGGCTGCGCGGGACTTGGGCGAGCCACAACAGATACAGAAAAGATGCTGAAAAGGGTGAAGAAAAGAGCCACAGAGATGATCAAGGGCCAGGGAGGCTGAAGGAACTAGATAAGTTTAGCCTGAAGAAGAGAAAGCTTAGGAGACATGATAGCTATCTTCCAGTACTTGAAGAACTGTCCTAGGGAAGAGGGGGTCAACTTATTCTCCAAAGCACTTGAGGCTAGGACAAGACGCCATGGGTGGTAGCTCACCACAAGGAGAGCCAACCTGGAAATAAGGAGGAATTTGCTGACGGTGAGAACGATTAAATCAATGGAAGAGCTTGCCTCCTGGAGTTGTGGTTGCTCCATTGCTGGAGATGTTCAAGAAAAGATTGGACAGCCATTTGTCCAGGATGTGTGAGGCCTCCTGCCTTGGACAGGGGGTTGGACTAGAAGACCTCCAAAGTCCCTTCTAACCCTATGAAGAATGGTTGCAGATTTTGGGTCTGGCTAGTCTAAAGAAAAGAACAATCAGGGTATTCCAGTATTTGAGGGGGTGCCACAAAGAAGAGGGGGTCAAATTATTCTCCAAAGCACCAAAAGGCAGGACAAGAAATAATGGTTGGAAACTGATCAAAGAAAGAAGCAACCTGGAACTAAGGAGAAACTTCCTAACAATAAGGACAATTAACCAGTGGAACAGCTTGCCTTCAGAAATTGTGGGCGCTCCATCACTGGAGGTTTTTAAGAAGAGACTGGACAGTCACTTATCTGAAATGGTATAGGTTCTCCTGCTTGAGCAGGGGGCTTGACTAGAAGACCTCCAAGGTCCCTTCCAGCTCTGTTCTATTCTAACCATTCTAACCTATGATTCTAAGATGGCCCCAACCCATGAAAAGCTTCAAAGGTGACAAAGTCCATGCTTCACATATCCTACACCATTAACCTCATCCAGTCATGACGCTTGTAGAAAAAGGGGGCTGAGGAAGATGAATCTGAATTTGGACTGGTTGTCATCCCCTGACTTTGCGGATGGTTTGGGGATCAGGTGTCAACTATAAACTGGTTCTTCTGCACATAGGTGTAATCTAAAGTCCAGTTCCAGTCTACAAAACGACCAAGTGATTAAGAATAAAGTTGCTGGCTTTGGCTTTGATGCGATTTGAGCTGGAGTCGCTTCTTTGTGTTGTTTTGGGAAGCAAGAAAGCTGCCTCGACGCAACCTTTTAATGGAGGGTACTTAAGTCCCTTTTCAATTAGCAGTCCCAACCATCCAGCTTGCATGAGTCTGATCGTCTATTCCCATTGTAGCACTGTTGCTCCAATTAAGTGCCTCTTCAATTTTATGTTTTCTTAAAAACGTATTGGCTGGAGCACAATTAGATCGCACTGTGAAGAATTGCTAAACTTGTGTCGTGAAGGGACACCGGCCCACGGGACAAATACTGTTCAGAAATAGAAGTTGGGAATGATTGTTGTGGAAAACGAGGGCCCATCGAGCATGTTCGGTAGGCTGCGTTTCGTCAGCAGTTTTCTACGGGGACAATTGGATAGGATGTCCCAACGGTGCTTTTTCAAGAGGCAACTGGACTTTGTTTGTCCTTGAAGAGCTTTCGCTTCTCATCCAAGAAGCTCCTTCAGTTCTGACTGAATGGTGGAGGATGGAAGGATTCATATTCCTTGCAGTCATCTGGTCGTTAGCATTCTTTCTGAGAGTCATTGAGGCCACTTGGAGATTTATCTGTGCCCTCAGAGTCACCTGAATAGTGCAAATGGGTGTGGAGCCTTCTTGGAACTGCTGAAAGAACCGTGTTGTAGATTGGAGATAGATGATGTTGTATCCCTTCCCCTCTGTTGAGAGAGAGCTGTTCAATTTTGACATGGATGGCCTCTTTGACCCCTCTTTCAAACCAGCGGTCCTCTCTGTCCAGCATGTGGACTTTGCTGTCTTCAAAAGAGCGGCCTTTCTCTTTTAATGCAGATGGACTGCTGAATCTTTTCCTGATTGAATTGTTCTCCTGTGTTGTGCCATGCATTCACAAAATGGTTGTTTTTCAGCAGTTCCAAGAAGCTTCCACACCCACTTGCACTATTCAGGTGATCCAGAGGGAAAAAATAAAACTCCAAGTGCTAACAACCAGATGACTGCAAGGAATATAAATCCTTCCATCCTCTGCCATTCAGTCAGAACTGAGGAAGCTTCTTGGATGAGAAGCGAAACCGTCTTCAAAGAAAAACAAAGAAAGCCCAGTTGCCTCTTGAAAAAGCACCTTTAGGGCAACCATGGGCTTGCAGTTGTTCAACAGGTCTGCCAATCTTTAAGGGGTAAGGGGAGGGCAAAGACCCCACCTTTCCCCCTTTTATCCTCAGAAGCAGTTCTAGGAGATATTTCTAGGCCAGGGTGCTAATTTTATCAAGGGTGAATGCTGAACTTTGAGTGACACCCTTAACAGAAAAACAGAGTTGGAAGGGACCTTGGAGGTCTTCTAATCCAACCCCCTGCTCAAGCAGGAGATCCTATACCATTTGAGACAACTGGCTGTCCAATCTCTTCTTAAAAACCTCCAGTGTTGGAGCATTTACAACTTCTGGAGGCCAGCAGTTCCACTGATTAACTGGTCCCGTTTACACAGAATTCTCCTTAATTCTAGGTTGTGTCTCTCTTTGTTAAGCTTCCATTCATTACTTCTTGTCTTGCCCTAAGTTGCTTTGAAGTATAGGTTGAGCCTTCCTCCTCTCTGTTACAGTCCCTCAGCTTCCAGGAATTCCCTAGACTTTTTGCTCTTGGCTCTTGGTCTACGGTGGTCACAGTTTCCCAGCTGAAATTATGGCTAAGTCTACCCATGTGTTGTGAAATTAAATCAGATTTTATCATGTCTTGCGATTGCTAGTCAGTGTTCATGGATGCCCTCTGCTAATCCTCTGCCTGTTCGTTCTACATAGTGACTGTTACAATCCATATACTGCATGTTGTAGATCAGCAGTCACCAACTGGTGGTCCGTGGACCACTGGTGGTCCGTGAGAAAAGTTTGGTGGTCTGCAGAAAAATTATTTGCATTTTTTATATTGCACTAAATCAGGGGTCCTCAAACTACGGCCCCTGGGCCGGATACGTGCAATGAACGTTTGTGTTGCTGCAGAGAGTCTCCCCCTTCGGGGTCTTTTTGTGCAGGTCGGAGGGGGGCAGAAATTCCGACTTGGGGTCTGCTTCAGCCTCCTGGTGAGGGGCTTTGGGCGAAGGCTGGAGGGAAGCGCCGCTGGTGGCGAAGAGCCGGAGGGCCTTGTTCCAGTGGAACTGTATCATGGCCTGGAACTGGCTGACCATCTCAGCCCGCTGAGCCGCCAGGCACCGGTACCTGGCCTTGAACTCCTGTTGCCAACTCTTTCTCCTGGTGGCTGTTTAGCTCCAACAACTGCTTCCTATTGGGGCCCTGAGGAGCCCGGGCGGGCAGGCGAGGAGGGGCTGGGAGGGGAGGGGCGAGTAGAGGCCGGCGAGGCACCCCTTGACATGAGTGGCATCAAGTTGGCCATGCCCACCCAGTCACATGACCACCTAGCCACGCCCACCCAGCCAGTCATTAGGCAGATCATATTAATGGTTTGCAGGATTTAAAATTATGAATTTAGTGGTCCCTGAGGTCCAAAAGGTTGGTGACCCCTGTTGTAGATGACTCCTGTTTTTTTCCTGTGGGGTTGCTGGGTCTTTTGGTTTATGTAAAATATTTTGGAAGACTTTAGTTAGTTTGCATGCTGCAGTAATGCCAAGTAGTTGTAGTTGCCTGTTGGTAACTACAGAGTAGAGGCAGTCCTCAACTTATTACCTCAACAGAGCCCAAAATATCTGTTGGTAAATGAGCAATTTGTTAAATGAGTTTTGCCCCATTTTATTTCTTGCCACAGTTGTTAAGTGAATCACTGCAGCTGTTAATTTAGTTGTTAAGTGAATCTGGCTTCCCCATGGACTTTTGCTTGTCAGAAGTTGCAAGTAGGAGACAGTTGCCAAGGATCTGAATTTTGATCACATGATTGTGGAGATGCTGCAATGGTTATAAGTGTGAAAAATGGTCATAAGTCAGTTTTTCAGTGCCGTAACTTTGAATGATAACTAAATGAACTGCTGTAAGTCAAGGACTACTTGTAGTACTCTGTAAGAAACTTCTAAAAAGGGAAGGGAGTGCCATATTCATTATCTCAATCAGAATAGAGCTAGAAGGGAGCTTCGAGGTCTTCTAGTCCAACCCCTGCTCAAGCAGGAGACCCTATACCCTTTCAGATAGTTGTCCAGTCTCTTCTTAAAAGCCTCCAGTGATGAAGCACCCATAACTTCTGGTCGCAAGCTGTTCCACTGGTTAATTGTCCTCACTGTTAGGAAGTTTCTCCTTAATTCCAGGTTGCTTCTCTCCTTGATTAGTTTCCATCCATTGATTCTTTATCAATCCAATATGCTCAGGGACAGATCCTTAGATAACTCTCGGAGTGCTGGTAGGATGCACGGTGGGCTACTGTCAGCCAACACGCACCTCCTTGCCCCCTTTTTTTGTGGCTTCTCCCATTGGTTGTGTTAACGTTTGCTGTTGTCTGTCTCACACATCCGCACGTGTTCAACTTTGTCAGAAATGGTGCAGGCTCTCCTGCGTGGGTGGGGGGTTGGACTAGATGACCTACAAGGTCCCTTCCAACTCTGTTAATCTAATCTAATCTAATCTAATCTAATCTAATCTAATCTAATCTAATCTAATCTAATCTAATCTAATCTAATCTAATCTGTCTCCCCATCTCCCACCTGCCCACCGACCTAGAAATTTGCCACGGCGGTCCAAACCTAAATTACATTTAATATTTTGCCTGCCGTTCTATAATAAAGCAGCTTTATTTCTTCCCTCCTAGCAATTTCTCAGAGTGGCAATTAGCATTCATCTGGCACCCATAACTGTGTTACTCTAAATTACTTCTGTGAAAGGGGAGGTCACTAGAGAGGAATGTTCGAGCCTCGGCAGCCTCACAGAGGGCCTGACCTTCCACGTGTATTTGGAGTAGAGAAGAACTTTGAAAAGGTGGGCTTCCTATTTCAAATTACAGGTAACTCAAAGAGAAGTCAGATATTAACTCTGTCCATGCAGGACAGGAAACTTTGGGTCTTCTTTCCAGGGGTGGCCTGCTGGCGGTTCCCAGGGGTTCAGGAGAACCTCTAGCTAAGATTCTGTGCAGTTCAGAGAACCCCCAAATCCCACTCCTGGCTGGCCCCACCCACNTTTTTCACCCCCCTGGTCCAGGGGTGGGCTGCTGGGGGTTCGCAGGTGTTCAGGAGACCCTCTAGCTAAGGTTCTGTGCAGTTCGGAGAACCCTCAAATCCCCCTCCTGGCTGGCCCTGCCCACCCCACCCTGCCCCTCCCAGGAGTTCCCACGCGGCCCATTTTGGATGCAGGTAAGTGCAGGGCATGCATGGAGGCTCTGGAGGCCAAAAAATGGGCCTACTGGAAGTTTGGGAAGGCCAGAAACGGGCCCGTTTCCAGCCTCCAGATG
Organism: Thermophis baileyi; assembly: GCA_003457575.1. Lineage (NCBI taxonomy): Eukaryota > Metazoa > Chordata > Lepidosauria > Squamata > Dipsadidae > Thermophis > Thermophis baileyi. The sequence continues at coordinate 1,118,121 of QLTV01004459.1, forward strand.
GCCTCCGGAGCCTGGGGAGGCCATTTTCACCCTCCTGGAGGCTCGAGGAAAGCCTCCGGAGCCCGGGGAGGACAAAAACGCCCCCCCAACCGTGGTGCAGGAGGCCGACTAGGCCACGCCCACCATGGCCACGCCCACCCAGCAACCGGGCAGAGAACCCCTTGCTAAAATGTTTGAAGCCCACCCCTGCTTCTTTCTGAGGGAACGTGTTCCTGAGTTCCTAAATGTTAGACCTACTTGATTGATCATGTACCAATAGAAGAGAATATTTGTAACTTAGAGGTAAACTGTGGGTTCCTTGGTGATATCTAAGCTTGTGTCAGCCCTGAAGCCATTTTGGAATTTTTCAGGGCTGCCACAGGAAGGCCGGTTGCAGCTGTGGGAACGTGAAGGGGGAGATAGAGATAGCTGTGGGTGGGAGGGGAATGTAGCCAAAATAACATTCTTTCCCGTGGGAGCCAAGGACGTCCCCACCAGGTGTTTGGAAGGCGTGGACCAAAGACAGCCGAAGGAGGACTGTGACCTGATTGGGCCATGTGATGGATGTGTGACCTGGGGGCAGAGTTGGGTTCTTCCTGGTTCGGACCGGTTCTATAGAACCGGTAGTAACTTGGCAGCCTGGGTCGCTAGAACCGGCAGCAACCCAGGCCTGCCATGCCCCCGAACCGGTTCTTTCGGTGGTGCCATAGGTGCCGCCATCTTGTTTTTTGTTTCTGCGCTTGTGCAGAAGCTTTTTTTAAGCACTGCGCATGAGCGAAGCACGCCCGCGCGGCACAACACTGAGAAGAAAACCAGAACCCACCCCTGCCTGGGGGACATGAACTTTGGGTTTTGATTTGGGTGGGGAAAACCTCAGGTCCTTCAGATTCGGGTTTTCACCAGCTGTGCCAAGATGGCATTACCTAATAAAATTTTACTTTGAGGAAACTTCAGGCCTCAGAGCTTTGATTTCGTTGGGTCTGTTACTTGGAACTCTGACAGCTTGGTTGTTTTCTTGCAGATGTTTCATGACCCAACTAGGTAGCATCATCAGAGCGAGAAGGGAGTGGGGTTTGCGAAGGAGGAGGGGGGGGGGGGGGGGGGGGGGGGGGGGGGGGGGGGGGGGGGGGAGGAGGAGGAGGAGGAGGAGGAGGAGGAGGAGCTGTGGGGCCCTTGATGCTGTCTGAGCTTGGTTGTCCCAAAGGTGCTTTTCCAAAAGACAACTGGATTTCCTTGTTTCCCCCCCCCCTCGAAAATGTTTCATTTCTCATCCAAGAAGCTTCTTCAGAACTGAAGCATCTTCTTGGATGAGAAGCAAAATATTTCCAAAATATTTCCAAGAAAGTCCATTTACCTTTTGGAAAAGCACCTTTGGGACAACTGTTGGACTAGAAGACCTCCAAGGTCCCTTCCAACTCTATTACTCTGTTCTGTTCCTCTATGTAACTCCAAGTTCAGATTGGTGGTCTAAGAATGGAGTTCTCCTTAAATAAATACTTGTGGTTTTTTTGTTTTTTTTTTTGAAAAGCAAAAATAAAAGGCTGTAACAAGAAAGGATGAAAGTTTACAAAGCATAAACAGATTGCATTCCACTGAGAAACTGCACCACGTAGTCTCACCTGATACTCCCGTGGAGAAGATACTTTTCGATATGGTGACCTTGTCTTCTGCATTGCGAGCCCAATCCACCATTCCTCGCCAGCCTTTGACAGGGAAAGTGAGAGCTTTAGCTGCCTTAACAGGCAGCTTCTGGATACTGACAACTTGAGTGAAGAGAAAAAGAAAGAAAGAAAGAAAGAAAGAAAGAAAGAAAGAAAGAAAGAAAGAAAGAAAGAAAGAAAGAAAGAAAGAAAGAAAGAAAGAAAGAAGAAAGGGAAGTGAAGGAAAGGAAAGGAAAGGAAAGGAAAGGAAAGGAAAGGAAAGGAAAGGAAAGGAAAGGAAAAGAGAGAAAGAGAGAAAGAAAGAGGGAAAGAAAAAGGGAAAGGAGAGAATGGTAGGAGAAAGAGAGAGAAAGAAAGAAAGAAAGAAAGAAAGAAAGAAAGAAAGAAAGAAAGAAAGAAAGTTCAAACCCAATTATCATAGCACATAATGAAGTCGAAGCAACCTGTTTTATTCTGAACATTAATATGCAAAAAACTACAACAGTTCCACTTTTCCAGAAATCCCTCAACAGTTAATAATTATTAAGTAGAGATGAAACCACCCCAAACCATCCATCTACCCCCCAAACGTTGAAGAATATTCAGATGCACTTTAATAGCAGTTTCCCCGTTCTGCATTTTTGTATGCATCCAAAAGGACTTTTTTCATCTCCGCCAGTGGGAATCATCCAGGCTACAGTTCAACCCTTCCAAGCCATTCTTATATTACAATGTGGGTTTTAACATTGCGCTTTGCGTGCCCATCCGCATCGTTATATTTTATTATGTTTAATTTTTTGTTTTGTTTTTTGAGTGTAAACTGCCAGGAGAGGCATAAATCAAACCCGCTGGGCATCTCTTTTCCCATAAACACAAAATGGGTCAAAACTCTCGTGGTTTGACCTCAACTTGCCCTGTTTCTGAGAACCTCAGCAATCCTTCATCGGAAAGCTATCTGTGGATGGAGGGAATGGATCCATTGTCCCAGTATTTGGATCCTACCACTTAGAAATCAACGGTGGGGGGGCACTTGGATCGGTCCAACGTACTCACCCAAGTTGTCGGTCACTTGATAAGAATCCTGAAAATCTTTCATGCGAAAGCCGACGACGTCAATGAAGTCCTCCAGAAGTCGGAAAAGTTCTTTGATGTTGGACCCCATCTGCAACATGGGAACAGGACCTCAGTGAAACTGGGCAGGTGGGACCCAAGGACATACAGGTAGTCCTTGACTTACAACCGTTCGTTTAGTGACCGATCAAAGTTACAAGGGCACTACAAAAGGTGACTTAGTAGTGTTTTTACACACTTAATGACCGTTGTAGCATCCCTGTGGTCACGTGATTAAAATTCAGAGGCTTGGCAACTGGTATGCACGTACGTACGAAACTGTTAAGCAGTAAATCACATGGTGACTGTACTCTTTGTTTGCTCTATGGTGATATATATACAAACAGAATTTCTAACAAGGACAAAGTGGATATCCACACACGGACTGGGAAAACGCAGGGAAATAAAAGTGGTTGTACAATTTCCACTGTTACCACACATGGCAAAATTGGAAGATGGATTTTCCATGCCTTCACAGCGGCTAAAAAGGCTGATATTGCAGCATTAGAAAGAGACATGTCTGATCTCTTTCACTCAATGGGTTGAAGATCTGATTACTCCACAGGTAATCCTCAACCTACGACCATTTGCTTCACAATCATAATGGACCTCCCCAGAGGTACTTACAACCCAGTTCCAAAGTGTTGATGGCTGCCTCGCCCTCTTGACCTTCCTAAAGGGGTCTAGGACAACTCACCACGGCCAATTTGCCACGGCCAACTCGCTGCAGAACAATTCACTGCAGGATAACAGTTACTGTTCTGACCCAGCTCCCCAAACACAACAAACTCTCTGACGTGAACTCAAAAGATTCCTTTATTAGGAGCACCAGCAGTCCCGGCAAAAAGTTTCTCTCGCAGGCTAACAAGTCCATCTGGCTGGAAGATGAATAGTTGTCTGCCACATCTATTCATCTCCGCCCCCTGCCTTTTATCCCCAGAGCTAGGGTGGGGCCTCGCTAGCAGCGGTGGCTCTTCCATCCCAAGGACCGGCCCATAGATTTCCACTGCTCTCCTCTCCTCTGCCTTCTGCGCATCCGCACGTCAGGCACTGGACCCAGCTGTTCCTCCTCTTCCTCATCAGCCACCTCCAGACCTGGGGGCTGTTGACTCTCCATCTGAGGGCTGACAGACAACCCAGGCTCTGTCTCTCTCTCTCTGCCAGCTGCATTCCCTCTTCCCCCCTCGGAGCTCCCAGGTTGCCCTGATGTGACTCCCATGCCTCCTCCTCCTCCTCTGATTCGGCTGCTGGAGAGGCCGGCGGCCGACAGGCCACAACAGTTATGCTAATATTGAAGAAGTGGTGGAATAGATTCATTAAATAAAGAATGCAAAAGGAAGGAGAAAACAAAATGTGAATGACAAAAATGAATATATATATATATTTTTAATTATTTAAAATAATTAACTTGAATTGTTGAGTTGTGGCAAGTTGGCTGCAGCGAGTTGGCCATGGCGAGTTGCCTTCCAGAAGAGATTCAAAACCTGGCTCAGCCAACTGGCTTAGGATCCCAATGGGGATGTCCCATCCTGGAGTTGGCTAGTAGATTAGAAGATCTCACCTCCAGCCTGTTTATGCCTTGGTCCTTTTTTATCCCCTTTGTTCATTACAGATACGGAATTAACCCGTTTTCTGCTCTGCTCCACCACACCGAACTGTCAACTTCGGGGGAGCTTCCACTGACCTGATTAAACATGTTGTGTTAATAACTTAATTGAAGATTTTATCTTGGCCAATTCCCACGTCTTTGCCCTAGAGCACCCCTGGGATGATACACACAGAAAAATGCCACCATGGCTCAGACAAAGACGTTTCCTTTAAAAAATGGGATTAGACAGCTTCTTCCTAGCTTCCCGCGTCTCAGCGTTGCAGAGTTTTGTTTGAAAATCTGCTAAAAAAGATTTGCCGCTGTGCCATCAAGGTACCTTTGATAATATTGAACTAAGCTTCCAAGTGTCACTTTGTCTTCTTGTCTACACGTTTGGCTTTTCAAAAGGCAGCACAATTTGTTGCTTTTTTCTCCTCTTACATCGGAAAGGAAGCCTAACAAACATTTTTGTACAACAGCTTAGCTTTTATTTATTTATTTTTTCTCAGCGTCTCTGGCCTCTTTGCAGCACAAAGCTGGTTTGATGTAGCGAGGAAGGTGCTGGCATAGAAACCAGGAGACGGTGAGTTCTAGTCCCATCTTAGGCATGAAAGGCGGCTATGGGACTTTGGGTTAATCACTAGGAGACTGTGAGTTCTAGTCCTGCCTTCCTCATAAAAGCCATCTGAGGGATTTTGGGCCAATCACCAGGAGAATGGGTGAGTTCTAGTCCTAATTTAGACATAAGAACTGGCTGGGTGACTTTGGGCCAATCACCAGGTGACTGTGAGTTCTAGTACCACTTTAGACATGAAAGAGGGCTGGGAGACCTTGGGCCAAGCATAAAGAGATTGTGAGTTCTAGTCCTGATTTAGACATGAAAACTGGCTGGGTGACTTTGGGTCAATCACCAGGTGATTGTGAGTTCTAGTTCCTTAGGATACTAACCCTTGATGTGGTCACATGGTCATGGTGGAGCGCTCAACCACCAAAACTTCAAATCTGGGTTGTAAATACCCCTCAGGTGGATCCATCAAAACTTCCAACAGTCGCTAAGCAAATGTTACTATATAGTTTATTACGCAGATAGTCCTTGACTTACGACCACCAAGCAACTGGTCATAAATCGAGGACCACCTGTATTATAAACTCTGAGAGAATTGCAGTTCTCCCTCCAAGAAATTTCAAGAAGAAGTTATATCAGGAAGCTGAAGATTCACATACCAGCTGAGCCTCTTCCCATTTGTCTCGGTTGTCTTCGGTCAAGATGTTGCTAATTACCTGGACGAAGTTCTGAGAAGAAAAAAATCAGAAAGCCAGTGGATTCATCCCTGAAATTGACACACCCTTATTGACACACCCCTTGATCAACCCTTCCTTATCCTCCCCATCTTAAGGCAAAGAAGTCCTTTCCCTCAGAACCATTCATTAAATAATGATGAGGAAGCCAGGAAGAAAAGGATCTCCATAGGGATAGCTTTAGATCCAATCTGGGTCGGTCACCGGGACCAGGGGTTTTGTCTTCCAAGCTTCAGAGAACTTCTCTCTGGAAGAGTGGGTGCTTCGGGCTTTAGATTTTTAAGGCATTCGGTCATGGCTATCTATGACTGAGAGACAGCTGCTGTGTGAAGAAGACATTTTAAGGATATTTCACAGATCTACCAACGTATTCAACCAGAGGTGATCCATCCATTGGTGAGCCTGATCTTCTATTCCATCTACGCTAGCAATTATGGAGACAGCTCAAGAAAAGGTGAAGCTAGAACTTCTAAGAAGGCATGAAGAATTAATTTCTCTGGGTTTTTCCCCCACACAATACCTTCAGTATGGGTTTTGAGAAGCACCATAGTCGTGTTTCTCCATCTTGGCAGGTTGAAGATGGGTGAACTTCAACTCCCAGAATTCCCCAGCCAGCCAAGGTGGAGAAACATTGCACTGTTGTTGTTGTTGTTGTTGTTGTTGTTGTTGTTGTTGTGTAATAGTATCAACAGAAATTGATATTCACTTCAAGTGAAGTCGTGTCCGACCCATTGCGACCCCATGGACAATGTTCTTCCAGGCTTTCCTGTCCTCTACCATCCTCTGGAGTCCATTTAAGCTCACGCCTTCTGCTTCAGTGACTCCATCCAGCCACCTCATTCTCTGCCATCCCCTTCTTCTTTTGCCCTCAATCTTTCCCAGCATTAGGCTCTTCTCCAGTGAGTCCTTCCTTCTCATTAGGTGGCCAAAATATTTGAGTTAACATTGCACTACAGTGCTTAGATAGACAAGCGACATTTGATATTGGGAATTCACCTCCCAATGGATGGATTATCTTACTGAATGCTCAAGTATGAAAAACTACAAATCCCAGATTTGTAGTATTTTAGATTATTTTAGAACCAGAACACCAGTGATTTCAGCATCTCAGGTATTAGAGTTGAGCTGAAACCTCATAAAGTGTCATCTCCAGATGGTCTTCACCACCATCACCTCATATAGCTGTCCATCAACCAAACAGGACAGGTACAGACTCCAACAGATAGTCAAGTCTGCAGAAAGAACAATTAGAACCAACCTGCCTTTCCTAGAAGACCTGTATATTGCATGGGTCAGAAGGAGGGCTGAGAAGATATCTGTAGACCCCACACATCTTGGACATGATGTGTCCAAGTTGTGTTTCAACTTCTCCCCTCAAGATGGCGCTGTAGGGCATTGAATGCCCAAACAACTAGACACAGGGACAATTTTTTCCTTCCTGCCCTCACTCTGCTGAACATCTAGTTTGTCTGTCTAAAGTCTATGTACTAAAGTCTATGTACACACTACACCTAAGTAGTGTGGCTGTAATATTATTATTTATCCTTCTTATCATCTTGTTTACTCTCCTTTTTCTTGGGATGATGATGAGGACGATGCTTTGCACATACCAGAGGTGGGTTCTTACCGGTTCTATCCAGTTCTTTAAAACCGTTAGTAACTCGGCGATGATGTCATGGAGCCGGTTCTGTCGGTGTCTCCGTGGGCGCCGCCATCTTGGATTTTGCTTCTGCGCATGCGCAAAAGCTATTTTTTGATTGCTGCGGGCGTGCTGGCGCACGCTTTGCGCGCGTGCACGGCACGACCCTGAGCGAACTGGCAGCAAAAGGATCCAGAACCCACCCCTGGCACATACATTCTGTACCTGAGACAAATTCCTTGGGTGTCTAATCATGATTGACCAAATAAAATATTCAATTCAATTCAGTTCAATTTTATTTGGAGGAAGGAAAAAAATATATGGCAATGGAGCGACCTGCTAAGAATGGAGGGGAAATTTCCCTCCATTCTTATGATGAATTGAATTATTCATTTATTCATTGATAATTAATAATGATATAATAACTTTGCATGCCAAAATAACTAGACATAGAGACAATTTTTCCCCTCATGCCATCACTTTGCTGAACATCTAATTCTCACAGCACTGTCTTATGTCTAAGGATATTTACTAACTATGTAGTAGGGCTGTGTTACTATTATCCTCCCCATCTTTCCTATTGCCTTCTATTATTGGTATCTTATGATTACATTTCTTTGTTGTTTTGTATGTACACTGAGCTTCTGCGCTGGAGACAAATTCCTTGTGTGTCCAATCACACTTGGCCAATGAAGAATATTCTATTCTGTTCTGTTCCATTCCATTTTCTCTGTATTCTGTATTTTCTATTCTATTCTATTCTATTCTGTTCTGTTCCATTCTTTTCTCTGTATTCTATTCTATTCTATTCTGTTCTATTCTATTCATCATTCTGTTCTATCTTATCCTATCCTTTTGTTCCATTCCATTTTCTCTGTATTCTGTATTTTTTATTCTATTCTATTATGTTCTGTTCTGTTCTAG
>QLTV01004459.1:1148762-1160119 GCA_003457575.1 Thermophis baileyi
CCCTCCCTCCCTCTTTATGATTCTATAATTTGGAACCTTAATTTGCACTGTAGTAACTTTCAAGTTAAATGTAGGCCTTGAGATATGGAATTTCACATTTGCACAAAAGAGAAAGGAAATCTTGCCCTATTGCGAGACACGGAATAAATATTAGCCCATCTACATAGGAGCTTGTTTCAAAAATTAGATTTAGTTAGCTGCCTTTCAAATCTTCCTGTGTGGGCTATAATTTTGGGAAGAAGAGTAAGAGAAACAAGAGCAAACAATCTTGAAGGAGAAAGGCCATTTATCCAGACCATTTCTTTCCAGACTGGGAATATTGGGATTATAAACCCCATCTGGGAATAGTAGAAATCACAGAGGAATTCAAGAAATTCGCATGGACTCTCCAGTGATGGCTCTAGTAGTGACTTGAACAATGGGCCCTATCCAACAAGATGAAATTTAATGTGGAGAAAAGCAAGATTTTACATTTAGGCAGGGAAAACCAAAGGTACAAGTACAGATTAGGCGAGACCTGGCTCAAAAACAGTAACCCTGAGAGGGACCTTGGAGTCCCAGTGGATGATCACTTAAATATGATCCAGCAGAGTGTGGCAGCAGCCAAAAAAGCGAATGTAATCCTTGGTTGTATAAACAGAGGCATAGAATCAAAATCAAGTGAAGTGTTAATATGGCTTTATAAAGCTTTAGTAAGACTACACCTGGAATACTACATCCAGTTTCAGTCACCACCTTACAAAAAAGATGTTGAGAGTTTGGAAAAAGTGCAAAGAAGAGTAACTAGGATGATTAAAGGCCTGGAGACTAAAACATATGAAGAACGGTCGCAGGATTTGGGTTTGGCTAGTCTGGAGAAAAGAAGGACTAGGGGGGACATGATAGCAGGATTCCAGTATTTGAGAGACTGCCACAAAGAAGAGGGGGTCAATTTATTCTCCAAAGCACCAGAAGGCAAGACAAGAAACAATGGATGGAAACTAATCAAGGAGAGAAGCAACCTAGAACTAAGGAGAAATTTCCTGACAGTTAGAACAATCAAGCAATGGAACGGCTTGCCTTCAGAAGTTGTGGGTGCTCCATCACTGGAGGTGTTTAAGAAGAGACTGGACAGCCACTTATCTGAAATAGTATAGGGTCTCCTGCTTGAGCAGGGGGTTGGACTAGAAGATCTCCAAGGTCCCTTCCAGCTGTATTCTATTCTGATATTCTAATTCAAGGAGACAGCAAATAACCTTTGAGTGAATTCCTTGAACGGTTTTCTTACCGAAGCAAGAGAAGGAAATGTATTTATGGAATCCTTGAGGGCTGTTTTTGCTTTTTAATATCAGCTGCCTCAGTTTTGATTAGACATTTTTCTCTTTTGACAGTCCGGCCCTGCTTCCTTCTATAATCTGTAAATAACTTATTGATGACTCGGTTTGCTGAATATCCTAACTGCCAACAGGAATTTGGGATGGTAAAGCAAATACAAATTATTTCAAAAAATAAGGATTTAAGCCCACATCCTCATTTGCGCTCTTGCAAGCTTTCCAGTTTCTCAAAAATTCTGAATTCACCCTTTTTCTTTTTGCACAATATCATTAGCTCAAAACACACCACATACACAAAGACACACACATACCCAGCCTGAAACACCAACCATAATTTATCATCTAACTGGCGACACCTCCTTCTGCAATGTGCAATTTAGGAATGAAATATGAGTAATTTTTATTGGAGCCGTATATCTTGCAATGTGGCTTGACTTGACGGACTTGATCTAATTATCTCAGCCCTTGTATCGCTAAATCAAGGAGGCCAAAGATTAACACACACACACACACACACACACACACACACACACACACACACACATCCCCGACAAATAGATTAAGTTGGAAGGATCTGTGAATTGGAGGATTGTAGACCTTTAGATGTCCTCAAGGTTCACAAACCACCTTGGTCCAAACTAGACAACATTGGATCACCCAACTCTAGGTAAGCAAAGTTTATTCCCATGGCAAGACCCATCAGAAGACCTATCAGAAAAACCTCACTTGACACACCCACACCTGACCCATAAGACCCATCACAAGAACCTCATTTGATGCAACTCACCTGACCCATCACCTGACCCATCACAAGAACCTCACTTGATATGACCCTCACCTCATGTGACCTCCCCATCACAAGACCCTCACCTGATGTGACCCACACCTGACCCATCACAAGAACCTCACTTGACATGACCCTCCCCTCATGTGCCCTCCCCATCACACGACCCTCACCTGATGTGACCCACACCTGACCCATCACAACCTGATGTGACCTCCCCATCACAAGACCCTCACCTGATGTGACCCACACCTGACTCATCACAAGATCCTCACCTGATGTGACCTCCCCATCACAAGACCCTCACCTGATGTGACCCACACCTGACCCATCACAAGAACCTCACTTGACATGACCCTCACCTCATGTGACCTCCCCATCACAAGACCCTCACCTGATGTGACCCACACCTGATCCATCACAAGAATCTCACTTGATATGACCCTCACCTCATGTGACCTCCCCATCACAAGACCCTCACCTGATGTGTCCCTCACCTGAGGTGACCTCCTCATCACAAGACCTACTGACCACAACAAACCCTTATAAACAGAAGAAGACTGACACTACACACATACATGCTCCCCTCAACTGAATTACGGAAGGTCCTTTTAGACTTCTGCTAATATAATTCAATTTTTGCCACCAGTTGTCATTCTCAGAAGATACGTTGGTCTTTGGATAGTGGGGGAAATGGCCCAGTTCCTCATATTATCTTTGTTTTTGGTCATATTCTCATTACATAATACGCATAATCCTTGACTTACAACCATTTGTTTAGTGACTGTTCAAAGTTACGACGGCCCTGAGGAAAGTGACTCATGACCGGTTTTCACACTTACGACATTGTGGCCTCCCCGTGGTCACGTGGTCAAAATTCAGATCCTTGGCAACTGGCATGGACTTATGACTGTTGCAGCATCCCGGGGTCACGTGATCCCCTTTTGCGACCTTCTGACAAGCCAAGTCAACGAGGAAGCTAGATTCCCTTAACAACCGGGTTACTACCTTAACAACTGCAGTGATTCACTTAACAACGGCAGTAAGAAAGGTCATAAAATGGGGCAAAACCCACCGAATGTAACCTTCCCCACCGGCTTCCGACAAGCAGACTCAATGGGAGAAGCCAGATTCGCTGAATGGCTATGCGACTCACTGAACGACAGAGGAAAAGGAGATCGCAAAATGGAGCAACGCTCACAAGAACTGCCTTGCTTACCAATGGCAATTTTGAGCTCAAATGTGGTCGTAAGTCAAGGACTACTTGTATATTTATGGCATGGCCCAACTCTGTGCATAAAGTTTAAAATTAGGATTTAATTTATATCCCAGAGGGCATGACTAGCATTCCCTTGTACAGGCAGTCCTCCACTTACGGCCACAATTGAGCCCAAACTTTCTGTGCCTTTTGCCCCATTTTACAACTTTTCTTGGTTGTTAAGTGAAGCACTGCAGTTGTTAAATTAAGCACATGGTTGTTATATGAATCTGGCTTCCCCATTGACTTTGCTTGTCAGAAGGTCACAATTTATGACTGCCAAGGTCATAAATATGAATCAGATTGCCAAGAGTCTGAATTTTGATCACCTGGAGATCTTTGCAACGAACGTAGATGTGAAAAATGGCCAACAGTCACTTTTTTCAGGGCCATTGTAACTTCAAACGGTCACTAAACGAACTGTGGTAAGTCGAGGACCAAATGCATTGTAATTGACGTATTGACTGTTTTGATCAAAGAAACAAAATATAAATACTTTTATTTCTCCTTGGACTTTTGGCTTCTGGACTTTTTTGTGCTTGAGGTGGGGAAAAAAATAGAACTTCGATTTTGGGTTTTACCGATTGGATAGATTTATTTTTATAGAAATGGCTACTTTATACTATTATGTAAAAGTAAAAAGTTGAGGTTTAACGTTATCTTATTCTACTGCCCCAAAGGGAGTTGGAAATCAATGCCTTTTTTTTCTTTTCCCCTTTTTCTTTCCCTTCGCTTTTCCCTTCCCTATTTTCCCTACTATTTCCTTTTGCATTTTCTTTGTATGCTATATTATAAAGGAATAAAAACTGGGTGTTGGTTTTTAAAAAAAGAGTATTTTTAGGGAATACTCTGGACATCGCACCCTCCAACAACCCAGCTTGTTCCAGTAAAAACCCCACTGTCCATAAGGTGGGTGGGTGGGTGGGTGGAGGAGATATATATTTTCTTCCATTCCTCTCTGTGTTCTGACCTTTCTCGGAGCACAAACTATCTCTGTTAAATGGCTGGCATTTCTCTCTTTAATTAACATCCAAGTGTGTGTGTATGTGTGTCTGTGTGTGTGTGTGATAAAACTCTAAAAGCAATGCCCAGTTGTTTGCCAAGATTTTCACTCCAAAGATCCAGCAGTTTAATTAGCGGCGACTCACTGCACCAAATCAAATCGCCGCCAGCCAGCCAGAATTTAAGCAGAGCTCCTGCTGCAATTAAGCAATATTTTGCAAGCTTCCCTTCCTTTTCTTTTCCCAAAAAGCCACTCCGTCTCTCTCTTGTCCAGCTGCAAATAAATGCCGCATTGTTCCTGCATTGGGGAATCGTCATTGTTTGAGTGCTAATTAAACGAGACATACCCAATTCCAGCAACTGTTCTTCATACGTTTTAGCCTCCAGTCCCTTAATCATCTTTGTTGCTCTTCTCTGCACTCTTTCCAGAGTCTCAACATCTTTTTTTTACATCGTGGCGACCAAAACTGGTTGCGGTATTCCAAGTGTGGCCTTACCAAGGCATTAGAAAGGTTCTTATCGTGATGGAAGTGCTCCCATTGCGTCACGCAAAACACCCGGAAATGACCCTCTGCGCATGCGCAGAAGCCTTTGTGCATGTGCAGAGGGTTATTTTTCAAGCCACGGCAACTGGAGAACCGGTTCAGGGGCGTGGACCGCCAGTCTTTGCTGCCGGTTTGGCGAGCGGCGGTAAATTTCCGCTACTGGTTCTAATGAACCGGTCCGAACCGGCAGCAACCCACCTCTGATAAAGTGGTATTAACTCTTCACGTGATCTTGATTCTGTCCCTCTGCTAATGCAGCCTAGGATTGTGTTGGCTTTTTTGGCTGCTGCCGCACACTGCTGGCTCCTATTTAAGTGATTGTCCATTAGATCCCTCTCACAGTTACTATTATCTTATCAAACATTTTTTATTAAATTATTAAGTATTATAAAATACAAAAAAATATAAAAGTAAATAGAGGAACATTAAGGAAGGAGGGAAAAGAGGAAAGGGAAGTGGGGAAGGGTAGGAAAAAGAAAAGAAAAAAAAGCATTGACTTCCGACTCTCTCTGTTGCAGTAAAATAAAACTTAAAGTCACAACTTTTTGTTTTTCCATAATAATATAAACAAGTCATTTCTATAAATTACTACTATCAAGCCAGGTACCACCTATACTATACGTGTGCATTTGCTTCTTCTTGCCTAAATGTAGAACCTTATATTTTTCACGATTGAATTTCATTTTGTTAGATAACGCCCAATGTTACAATATACATATCAGGGGTGGGTTCTAACTTACCTCGCTGCCGGTTTGCTTCCTCCCACGCGGCGTGGGCGCGCCTCACGGGTGTGCGCGTGCGCATGCATAGTGCCGAAAAATCCCAAAAAAATCCCAAAAAAATATCCAAAAACAAGATGGCGATGTATGCGCAGTGCCGGAAACTTGGCTTCTGCGCATGCGCAAAAGAAAAATAAAAATAAAAAAATTCCAAAAAACAAATATTTTTTTTCTAAAAAAAAATCCAAAAAAAAGATGGCGGCATCCACGGACCGCCACCGACTGAACTGGCTCTGTGACATCACCAGCAGGTTGCTACCGGTTTGGGTGAACCGGTCCAAACCGGGAGGAACCCACCTCTGATACATATACGTAGTTGTTAAGCGAATCTGGATTTCCCCATTGGCTTTGCTGGTCACAAACCAGCTGGGAAGGTCACAAATAGTGATCACATGACCCTGGAACATTCCAACCTTCATAAATATGAGCCAGTTGTCAATTGTCAAAAGTCCCAAAGGTGTTTTTTTCAAGAGACAACTGGGCTTTCTGGTTTTTCTTTAAAGACGTTTCACTTTTCATCCTAGAAGCTTCTTCAGCTCAAACTGAAGAAGCTCAAACTGAAGAAGCTTCTGGGATGAGAAGTGAAACGTCTTCAAAGAAAAACTGGAAAGTCCAGTCTTGAAAGTCTTGAAAAAAGCACCTTTGGGACAACCAGGGGTGGGTTCTAACTTACCTCACTGCCGGTTCGCTTCCTCACGTGCCGCGTGGGCGCGTGCGCCTTGCGCGCCATGCGCAGTGCTAAAAACCAAGCTGTTCTGCCCCAGCGATGAGCCACCAATAATACACACACACAAACTTCCAAACACTCTTCTTTTACTCAGAAGAAAGATCTCCTAATAATTTCTTAGGAGTCGGGGAACACAAAATAAAGGCAGAGTAGTTTTTCTTTCAAAGCTCCAGCTTGTTAATATGTAATCTTAACAGCTGGCCAGAGTCCAATAGATAAAGGAGCAGCTCTTACGATATCTGGCAAAACTCCCAGAACTTGGAATGCAAGAAACAAGACCCGTACTGGAATACGTATACGAGCAGACTGGAGTCACAAAGATCAAGAGGGAGATCAAACGGTTGTTTCCTGCAACATGACTCAGCGTGGTCAAGGCTTAAATAGTCTAAGGGTGTGGCCACTTAGCCTGCAGCTCTACTCTCAAGGAGACCTCCTCCTGAGTAGCCACTCTTGCCTTCTAGCAGCCCTGCATGCCCGAGCATTGAGAAGAAGAGGCTCTTCCTCTTCTTCTTTGGCCCTGATGGGCTCCTCGGGAGGTACAGAAGGCCCTGGTTGACTCTCAGCCTCCTCGCTCTCTGACTCAGGCGCCAGGTGCACGGGCCAATGGTACCATGCCACAACCGCCTCATCGTCCTCCTCGCTCTCTGACTCGGGCGCCAGGTGCACGGGCCGATGGTACCGTGCCACATCCACCTCATCGTCCTCGGGATCCATGAGCACCGGCACGGGACGCTGGCGGGCCACAACACAAGCTTCTGTGCATGCGCAGAAGCAAAATGCAGCTCCTGCGCATGTGCAGAAGCCAAAAACAAGATGGCACCACCTACGGAGCCACCGAGAGAGATGGTTCGGGGGGGTGTCCAGCCGGCCATCACTGCCGGTTTGACGAGCGGGGGGAAATTCCCGCTACCGGTTCTATAGAGCCGGTCTGAACCGGCAAGAACCCACCTCTGGGGACAACTATGACCTGAGTGACTGAGAATCTCCACAGACAACTGTCTGAAGGTTGACCATGTGACCATGGGGATGCTGCTGCCATGGTCATCAGTCACTTTTTCCAGTGCCGTTGTAACTTTGAGCGGTCACTAAACAAATGCTTCCAAGTCATAGTCTACCTGTATGTGCCATCCCATAAGACTGCCTTTTTCAGCAGTATAACTCCCCTTCATTCCCCATCGTCCTTTCTCCAATCTCCAGAAATGAAAAACCCACAAATTAAAAAAAAGAGAGAGAGAAACGCCCAGCCTGTTTTTGAAAACACGACACCAGTTCCGGAGGGATCCGGAGATGAAGAAAACCGTGGATCGTTTTCAGTGTCTGATTCATGGCCGCCCTCTGGCAGCGAAATATCACAGTTCCCCATGGCTCACCGGTGGGAGGAAAGGTCTCTTTAGCAAATTACCTGGGCAAAGGGCGATATTGCAGAACTTGGTCTGCTTCTCGGGACCTTCACAGGGGCTTCCTCCGAACTGAGGGGGTTTGCATATCCGGGTTCGATCCCTGTATCCCCGTCCGCACGTCGACGAGCAGAGACTCCATGGTGACCATTCATCCCAAGTGCCGTGGACTGTAATGAAAGAGAACAGCTCAGCCTTGGGGAACCTTCTCAACTCTACACTGGTTCACTGTTGATCATGTATTTATGAATTCTTTCTTTCTTGGATCTTCATCCCCGCCTTCCTTGTTCTTTAGCAGTAACTCAAGGTAGTAAACACACCTAAGGCTCCTTCCGCCTCCTATTTAACTCACAACAACAACCTTGTGAGGTGGGTTGAGCTAAGAGAGAAGGACTGGCTCAAAGTCACCCAGTAGGCTTTCATGTCGAATGCGGGACTAGAACTCACCAGCGTGCCTACCGTCCCTGTCCTAACGTCGTACTCGTAAAGTATCATGTACTCATAACCATGCTTGTATTTATTATTATTATTTTTTTCACAATCATGTTTATACTTTATCTGTAATCATATACACATTTGACAAAATAAAAAAAATAAATAAAACGTCACCCAGTCAGCTTTCATGCCTAATGCCGGACTAGAACTCACAGTCTCCTGGTGATTGTCCCAAAGTTACCCAGCCAGTTTTCATGTTGAATGCAGGACTAGAACTCACAGTCTCCTGGAGATTGTCCCAAAGTTACCCAGCCAGCTTTCACGCCTAATGTGGGACTAGAACTCACAGTCTCCTGGTGATTGGCCCAAAGTCACCTAGATAGCTTTCATACTGGGCATAAACTAGAACTCACCATCTCCTAGTCACATCATTAGCCAGCTTTCCTGTCTAATGAGGGACTAGAACTCCCAATCTCCTGGTGATTGGTCCAAAGTCACCTAGCTGGCTTTCATGCCCAAGGCGAACTAGAACTCACCATCTCCTAGTGATTGGCCCAAAGTCACTCAGGTAGCTTTCCTGTCTAAGGCAAGACTAAAACTCCCAGTCTCCTGGTTCCTAGACCAGCACCTAGCCCAAATCTTTTTATAGCCTCTTTGTTCTGCATTCCACCTTCCCCATTTATTCTGCACAAATTAAACAGCTGGAGACCATTTTTTTAGGTCAGCGTAGATCAACGTGTTGCAGTGACAACACGGGGGTGGGAGACATAGCAAATCCTGATTAAGTCCCGATTGCCACCAGACTCTCCAGAGAAAGTGGAGGGAAAAAAGGCTCTATTTTCCACTTATAAGCTCCTAGTAAATTGCAGCTTCTTTTTAGCACAAATCAATTTGCTCTTTTTCTGACTGCAGGATAAGCAAATCTGCACACTTGCCGTCCAAGACCTTCATATTATTCATATTCAGCGAACATCTTAACCGTAATTTCTGCCTTCATTTGCAAATCTAAGGACTCCCCACCAGTACGTTTCAAATTCAAATAAAACTAATACGTTTTACCCCTAATTTTGGCATCGATTTGCAATTCTAAGAACTCTCCTAAAGCCCCTTTTTGATTCCGCTAAAGCTCACATTCTCCTTTCAAATCACATTTAAATATGTATTTCGAGGAGATTTGGCTCCTGAAATTTGTATTAAAACATTATTAGCGTTAGCCCCGCTTATTTTTTATTTAATATGTGCAAGAGTTCGCCTTGCAAAGAACCTAAGAAAAGGAATGCCAATTAAAACACCAAAGCATCCATTATAAAATATGTAAACATGTCAAGTCATCGCTGGAGATATAATAAGGAGAGTATTTTCAGCTACATATTTGAAGGAATTCACTCTCTTTTTCAATTCGTCTTTCAAAATTTGGTATCAAACTGGAGGATTCACAAGAGGGAGTCAAATTATTCTCCAAAGCACCAGATGGCAAGACAAGAAACAATGGTTGGAAACTAATAAAAGAGAGAAGCAACTTGGAATTAAGGAGTAACTTCCTAACAGTGAGGACAATTAACCAGTGGAACAGCTTGCCACCAGAAATCATGAGTGCTCCATCACTGGATGTTTTTAAAGAGTCTAGACAGTCACTTATCTGAAATGGTACAGGGTCTCCTGCTTGAGCAGGGGGCTGGACTAGAAGACCTCCAAGGTCCCTTCCAGCTCTATTCTATTCTAAAATATTCCATCACGGACACTCAACTTCTAAAGAAACCATTCAGATGTTCCAGCAATTGTCCAAGCTTAATTCCTTAATTCTTATGATCAAAACTGAGCCCCAAATTTCCGTCACTAAGTGAGATGGTTGTTAAGTGAATTTTGCCCCATTTTACAACCTTCTTGCCACAGTTGTGAAGTGAATTGTGGCAGTTGTTTTAGTTAGTAACATGGCTGTTAAGTGAATCTGGCTTCCCTATTGACTTTGCTTGTCGGAAGGTTGCAAAAGGGGAATTGCATGACCCTGGGACACAGCGACCGTCATAAATATGAGTCAGTTGCTATAAGTCACTTTTTTCAGTGCTGTTGTAAATTTGCATGGCCACTAAATGAACAGTTGTAAGTCAAGGACTACTTGCAGTTCAAAACAGGCTCTTTGGGGGGCTCAGTCATTCCATGATGTCAAGTGTCATATATCCAGAGGTGGGTTCCTCCCGGTTCAGACTGGTTCGCCCGAACCGGTAGCAACCCACTGGTGATGTCATGGAGCCGGTTCAGTCGGTGCTGGTCCATGGACGCCGCCATCTTTTTTTGGGGATTTTATTTATTTTTGGGGGGGGATTTTTTTGGGGGGGGGTTTCTTCTGCGCATACGCAGAAGCCGAGTTGTCAGCACTGCACATGTGCCGCCATCTTGTTTTCAACTCTTTTTTTGGATTTTTTTGGGAATTTTCGGCACTGCGCATGCGCACGTGCGCGACCACGTGGCGTGGCCACGCGCCGCGGGAGGAAGCGAACCGGTGGCGAGGTAAGTTAGAACCCACCCCTGCATATATCCCTAATCAAACTATGCAGGATCAGGATTCCTAAACAGAATTCCTTTGGGATCCATTGCATTGGCTGTGTCAACTGCTTACCTCTGCGGATAATTTATTGGTTAATTAATTAATTACGATTCATTCTGTAATTCATTGCATTCTAAGTTCCCCATATGGTGATGCTGAACATTAGGACTTGGTAGACCAGCTAATCTGGTAGTTGTGATGCAGGAGAATATTTGCGGCTCAAGGTTGAACTGGGGGGTCCTGGGGGGGGGCTCTCTGAGCTTGGTGGTATTCTTGCAGACGTTTCATGACCCAACTAGGTAACATCATCAGTGTTTGAAGGGAGTGGGGCTTGTCTCTGTTTTTTATATAAGTGGTTTGCTCTGTCACATCAAGAACACTCCCATCCATAATGACAGGGCAAACCACCACTATATACAGTAAATGGAGAGCAACCCCCCCCCTCCTCCTCCATCATTCTAACACTGATGATGTTATCTAGTTGGATCATGAAACGTGTACAGGAAAACCACTAAGCTCAGAGAGCCCCAGGGACCCCACAGCCCTCCTACTCCTTCTCCTCTCCTTCATTC
>QLTV01004459.1:1184089-1197491 GCA_003457575.1 Thermophis baileyi
AACCTCAGACAGCACCAAGGACCACACCATCCTCCTCCTCCTCCTCCTCCTCCTCCTCCTCCTCCTCCTCCTCTCCGCAAACCCCACTCCCTTCCAGCACTGACAATATGACCAAGTTGGGTCATGAAACTTCTGCAAGAAAACCACCAAGCTCAGAGAGCATCAAGGACTCTACAGTCCTCCTCCTCCTCCTCCTCCTCCTCCTCTCCGCACGCCCCACTCATATAAATTGGGATCAACACAGTAGTGGGTTCTAAATGCCATTGCTACCGGTTCACGCGCGATGCTTCTGGGCATGTGCAGAAGCGTCCCGGGCGGGTGGACGGAGCCTCCCACCGCCACCAGTACTGGTTCGCAGAACCGGGCCGAACTGGGAACAACCAACCGCTGGATCAACACCAGATAATAATCATGCAGAAATTAATGCTATAGTCAACGAACCACCTATCACACCTCCATCAATACTGGGAGAGCAAGCAAACCCCATCCTCACTAGTTTAATTTACTTTATTGTCATTGCACCTCGTACAACGAAATTAAACGCCATCTTCAGTGTACAGCATACATAAGAAAACTATAAAAACGAAACAAAAACACACATCCTTCACATCAGAGGTGGGTTCCTCCCGGTTCAGACCGGTTCTCCCGAACTGGTAGCAACCTGCTGGTGACGTCACGATGACGTCACGGAACCGGTTCAGTCGGTGCTGGTCCGTGGGCGCCGCCATCTTTTTTTGGGGGGGATTTGGGGGGGGATTTTTTTTTATTTTTTCCAGTTTTTTTCCTTCTGTGCATGCGCAAAAGCCGAGTTTCCGGCACTGCGCATGCGTCGCTATCTTGTTTTCAGCTTTTTTATTTTATTTTATTTTCAGATTTTTCGGCACTGCGCATGTGCGCGCCCACGAGGCGTGGCCACACGGCGTGGGAGGAAGCGAACCGGCAGCAAGGTAAGTTAGAACACACCCCTGCTTCACATTCTATACAACTACACACTAGCACTGACGGACGCAAGCCCTGTCCTCTCTAAGCACTGAAGATGTTGTGAACCTGATCTCATGTGTAAGATGAAATGTGAGTTCCTCGCTGCATTCTGAGGACCAGAGATTTCACTGATCCTGGTTAAACTCCATTTGGAGCCTTGGGTCCTGTTTTGGGCCTTGCAATTCAAAACTGGAGCAAATTCAGAAGATATGGAATGATGGAACCATCTGCTCACATGAAGCCTGCAGGTGATACACATACAGCAGTGGCCAAAATTATGGAAACCTTTTGGGGAAAAGTGTATTTTTGAGGTTTGATGGCTAATAACACCACTTTTTTTTTTTTTTTTTTTTTTTTTACAATTTAACATATTACAATTCTGAAAATGCATAGGAATAACACATTAAACCAATTGAAAATCTATGGCGCCGACTAAAGAAACTTGTTAGTCAGAAGCGCCCCAGCAATAAAACCCAGTTAAGAGAAGCAATCATTCGATCTTGGTTTCACATTATAACAGCTGCAGAACTAAAAGACTTGGTTCGCTCCATGGGAAGACGTTGTAAGGCCGTAACTCATGCTTAAGGTTACCCAACTAAGTATTAACTGACATGGTGATATAATTGTTGTATATCTCGTTTCACTTTTCTTCTTTACAACTGCTATTCTAATAGCAAAGCCTTCATAAAAGTTATTGCATTACATTCTTGATTAAATTATCTTTCCATTGATATATAATTTTATGGTACTACTCCAAAAAAAAAGTGGTGTTATTAGCCAACAAACCTCAAAAATACTGTACTTTCCCCAAAAGGTTTCCACAAATGTGGCCACTACTGTAAGAGCTGTCTTCCAAAAACCAGAAGGTTTGTCATGCAGAAGAAAGAATGGATTTTCTCTCTTGTTCCAGAGCACAAGGTCAGAACCAGTGAACTAAAATGACAAGGCAGGAGATTCAAGAGAGACATCAGGAGGAAGTTCTTGAATGTGAGAAACATATGAACAGGGTAACATATGAACTAAGGATCTCCCTTTTGCTGGAGATCTTAAACACGACTAGACTGTCATCTGTCAGAGATGCTTAGTTGCTAAGTCGTATCTGACTCTTCATGATGGACTACAGTACCCCAGGCCTCCTTGTCCTCCACTGTCTTCTCGTGTTTGCCCAAATTCATGTTCATTGCATTGAAACACTATCTAACCATCTCATTCTCTGCCATCCCCTTGTTTTCCCTCTTTCCCAAGGATCTTCTCCAGTGAATCCTCTCTTCTCATTAGGTGGCCAAAGTATTTGAGCTTCAGCTTCAGGATCTGTCCTTCCAATTAACATTTAGGGTTGATTTCCTTTAGGATGGACTGATTGGATCTCCTTGAAGTCCAAGGGACTCTCAAGAGTCTTCTCCAACACCACAATTTGAAGGCATCCATTCTTTGGTGCTCAGCCTTCCTAGTGGTCCAACTCTCACAGCCATACATTGCTAGTGGGGAAACCATAGCTATGACTATAAGGATCTTACACCTGCCTTATCTGAAGATATTTGTACAAACTATGGCACTGGGAGTCCCAAAGGTGCTTTTTTTCAGGAGGCAACTGGACTTTCTTGTTTTTTCTTTGAAGACATTTCGCTTCTCATCCAAGAAGCTTCTTCAGCTCTGATGGGATAGTGGGGAATGGAAGGATTTATACTCCTTGCAGACAGCTGGTCATTTGCATCTTTTTAGAAGGTCATTGAGGCCACTTGGAGGTTTATCTGTGTCCTCAGGGTCACCTGAGTGGTGCTCCTGGTTCCTGTAGTCTGCAATTTTTTCCCTCTGGAAATCCATTCCTACTCCCACACCATTCAAATTCATCCCAAATTGTATAGCTAAACGTCTGTAGAGATTCTCAGTCATCCAGGTCATGGTTGTCCCAAAGGTGCTTTTTTCAGGAGGCAACTGGACTTTCTGGTTTTTTCTTTTGAAAGAAAAGAAAGAAAAGAAAAAACCAGAAGGTCCAGTTGCCTCCTGAAAAAAGCAAATTTTCAAAAAAGCAAACCTTCACAATAAAAAAACAAGAAAGTCCAGTTGCCTCCTAAACAAGCACTTTTGGGACAACCATGACCTGGATGACTGAGAATCTCTACAGACTAAGGCACTGGGACATAATTCTTGAAGGACAACAATTGATTTTCTTCTTGCCTCGGCAATGCCTGAGATTCTCGCCTCCCAATTGTGGCGCACCAAGAAGCATTTTTGAGATTCCATCATGGCCTTTCCAAGTGGTGGGGAGGATATTGTCTGATCAACTGGTGTGTACAGCTGAGATCCAGAACCAAGATTTTCCTATCCGATAAACTTTTTTTTTCTTGCTCTCTTCTAGATTGGAGTGTGTGTGTGTGTGGGGGGGGAGGTTAGATCTACAGCTTTACATTTATCTTTGGTTTGCTTTTCTGTTCCTAATTACTTCTAATTACCTCTGGGGAAACATGCTTGCACACTTCAAGATTGTAATAAATGCAAGCATTTATTATGAATTAATACATAAATAATCGGTAGCTGAAGAACATAAATCCCTTTGGGCTTAAGAAGAGAGCAAACAGTTGGAATGCGAATGGGGAGCGGTTCAGAACAACACCAATATCCAATCAGAATATTTCCAATTTTTTTAATTGCATACAAACCACAAGGCTCTTACAATGATGGCACACTCATTGGTTGTCTCATTGTGTCATGCAGCAATAGGAATGGCAAATGTAAGATACAGAGAGAATAACAGAATAACAAAGTTGGAAGGGTCCTTGGAGGTCTTCTAGTCCAACCCCCTACTCAAGCAGGAGACCCTATAGCATTCTGGACAAATGGCTGTCCATTCTCTTCTTAGAAGCCTCCAGTGATGGAGAACTCACAACTTCTGGAGGCAAGCCGTTCCACTGGTTAATTGTCCTCAATGTCGGGAAATTTCTCCTTAATTCTAGGTTGCTTCTCTCCTTGATTGGCAGCCCTAGTCCTTCTAACCCTAACCCTAACCCTAACCCTAACCCTAACCCTTCTTTTCATCCAATTCCTGCAACTGTTCTTTATATGTTCTAGCCTCCAGTTCCCTAATCATCTTTGTTGCTCTTCTCTGCACTCTTTCTAGAGTCTCAAGTTGTTTTTTTCTATCATGGTGACCAAAACTGGACACACCGTGTGTGTGTGTGAAGAACAGAGGAATGTCTGCAGTTAAGGAGGTCAAACTTGTAAATAGACCAGAGGTGGTTTCCTCCCGGTTCGGACCAGTTCACCCGAACCGGTAGTGACCCGCTGGTGATGCCACGGTGACATCACGGATCTGGTTCAGTCGGTGCCGGTCCGTGGGCGCTGCCATCTTTTTTTTGGATTTTTTTTTCAATTTTTGGAATTTTTCTTTCTTTCTTTTTTTTCTTCTGCACATGAGCAGAAGCCGAGTTTCCAGCACTGGGCAAGCATCACCATATTGTTTTCTCCTTTTTTTATTTTTGAATTTCTTTTTATTTTTCGGCACTGCGCATGCCACGCGGTGCGGGAGGAAGCGAACCGGCAGCGAGGTGGCGCAGTGGTTAGAGTGCAGCACTGCAGGCTACTTCAGCTGACTGCTAGCTGCAGTTCGGCGGTTCAAATCTCACCGGCTCAAGGTTGACTCAGCCTTCCATCCTTCTGAGGTGGGTAAAATGAGGACCCAGATTGTTGGGGGCAATATGCTGACTCTGTGAACCGCTTAGAAGGGGCTGTAAAGCACTGTGAAGTGGTATATAAGTCTAAGTGCTATTGCTAGTGCTAAGGTAAGTTAGAACCCACCCCTGAAATAGACTCTGGACCATCTATATTCTGAGCAATGTAGTTGCTCTCATAGAAAATGCCTGCATTGAGAAGTTTGCATTCCAAATTATAGAGGTTTATTTAAGCAAAGAATTTTCTGTCTATGGAGATTCTCAGTCATCCAGTTCGTGGTTGTCCCAAAGGTGCTTTTTTTTTTCAAGAGGCAACTGGACTTTCTGGTTTTTCTTTGAAGACGTTTCGCTTCTCATCCAAGAAGCTTCTTCAGCTCTGACTGGATGGTGGGAAATGGAAGGATTTATACTCCTTGCAGGCAGCTGGTCATTTGCATCCTTTTAGAGAGTTGTTGAGGCCGCTTGGAGGTTTATCGGTGTCCTCTAAAACAGTGGTTCTCAACCTTTCTAATGCCGCGACACACACACCCCGCCGCCGCGACACCCCCGCCCCGCGCGGGATGAGATGACAAAGGGGGCGTGGCACCAGGGGTGAAATGCTCCCAGTTCGGGCTTGCCTGCAGGTCGCCGGACAGCTGATAGCGACAGCAGCGGGAGACTTTGCCCGGACGCCGCCATTTGGGTTCTTGTACCCTCTGTGCAGGCGGGTGGGCGAAGTCCGGGGTCGGGCTTGCCTGCGAGTCGCCGGACAGCTGATAGCGTGGAAGCAGGAGACTTCACCCGGACACCGCCATTTAGGTTCTTTTACCCTTTGCGCATGCGCAAAGCATTCTGCGCATGCGCAGAGGGTAGAAGAACCCAAATGGCGGCGTCCGGGCTACCAGCTGTCCGGCGACCCGCAGGCACGGCCGAACCGGGACCTTTTCACCCCTGCAGTGACGGTGGCACCAAGATGGCAGGCTAACACGTGCGGCGACCCCTGTGAAATGGTCGTTCGACCCCCAAAGGGGTCGCGACCCACAGGTTGAGAACCGCTGCTCTAAAAGGATGCAAATGTCCAGCTGTCTTCAAGGAATATAAAAGAAAGAGGCAACTGGAGGCAGAGCTTTCTGTTGGGCTTATACCTGATGGGCAGAGTCAGGAGAACCTGCTATGAGGTTCCTTCAGAAGCCATGGTTACTTACGGTTGCAAGCTTTCCTGTTGCATAATCTCCCTTCTTCCAAGACTCCTTCACAGACAAGACCTTCATCGGGAAGAGGTTGACATGTTCGGGTCCGAGTCTGAAGGCCACCTCCACAGTCCTTGGTGCACTCGCCCCACGTTGACCAAGGATTCCATCCACCTGAGAATTGGCACAGGGGGAAAAGAAAATACATCAGCCATCACATACCAAAGCAAGAGGAAGGTCTAGTGCCCTCCAAAGCACATTGACACGATATAGGCAGCTCCAAACCATCAAGGTGAGGACAAGAGACAATGTGTGGAAGGTCATCAGAAAGAGATCCAACCTGGAAATAAGAAGGAAATTCTTGACCATGAGAACAATTAATCAATGGACAACCAGTTAAATATGAGCCAGCAGTGTGCGGCGGCAGCTAAAAAAGCCAATGCAATCCTACATTGCATTAACAGAGGGATACAGTCAAGATCAAGGGAGGTACTAATACCACTCTATAAAGCCTTAGTAAGACCACACCTAGAGTACTGCATCCAGTTTTGGTCCCCACACTATAAAAAAGATGTTGAGACTCTAGAAAAAGTGCAGAGGAGAGCAACCAGGATGATTAGGGGACTGGAGGCTAAAAGATACGATGAATGGTTGCAGGAACTGGGCATGGTTAGTCTAGTGAAGAGAGGGGGCGGGGGAGACATGAGAGCAGTCTTCCAATATTTGAGGGGCTGCCACAGAGAGGAGGGGGTGAAGTTATTTTCCAAAGCACCTGAAGGCCAGACAAGGAATAATGGATGGAAACTGATCAAGGAGAGATTCAACCTGGAAATAAGGAGACATTTTCTGACAGTGAGAACAATCAACCCATGGAACAGAAGTTGCCTTCAGAACTTGTGGGAGCTTCATCCATTGAAGCTTTGAAGAAGAGACTGGATTGCCATCTGTCAGAAATGGTGAAGGGTCTCCTGCTTGGGTGGCGGGTTGGACTAGATGACCTACCAGGTCCCTTCCAACTCTGTTAAACTGTATCTCTATCTGTAATGGAAGAGGTGGCCTCCTGGAGTTGTGGGTGCTCCATCGCTGGAGGTTTTCAAGAAAAGATTGCAGAACCCTGTGTTTGGGATGGTTTAAGAATAACGGGCTGGATTAGAAGACCTCCAACGTCCCTTCTAGCTTATGATTCTATGATCCTGAAAAGACCAGGTAGAAAAAAGTAGAGCTAAAGCAATGGGCCCAAAGTGTTGTCTTACCTACACGAGAAGTAAAACAACAGAAAGGCATTTCTTCACAATACAGGTAGTCCTCCACTTACAACAGTTCACTTCGTGACTGTTCAAAGTTACGACGGCAGTGAAAAAAATTACTTATGGCCATTTTTTACACTTACGACCATCGCAGCACGAAATCAAAATTGAGATTCTTAGTAACTGACTCATATTTACGACGGTTTCAGGGTCCCCGGGGGCAGTAGTGGGTTCTAAAACCCTTTACTACTGGTTCGCGCAGAAGCGTCCCGTGTGGGTGGGCGGACCTTCCCGCCACCGCTGCTACCGGTTCTAAGAACCGGGCCGAACTGGGAGCAACCCACAGATGCCCGGGGGTCACGCAAACCCCTTTTGCGACCTTCTGACCAGCAAAGTCAATGGGGCAAGCCAGATTCGCTTAATGACCGTGTTACTAACTTAACAACTGCAGTGATTGGCTTAAGAACTGAGGCAGGAAAGGTTGTAAAATGGGGAAAATTCACTTAAGAACTGCCTCACTTTGCAAAAGAAATTGTGGGCGTAAGTCGAGGTCTACCTGTAGATGCAACCTGACATATTTTGGTGGTCGCCCCAGGAATTCTTTCAACCATTAGTGAGGTCGTGAATCCTATTTCCCTCCCACATCCCTAGTGAATATGGGGCAGAACGGGGGGGGGGGGGGGCACACCACAGAACAAAGATGGACGTTAGGAAGGAAACGGGTACCGTCACAACAGCCAAACTCATGTCTCAAAGCCTCCTTTAGGTGCGATTCCACTCGAAAAACGAGGTGAGGAAAATCCCTTAAAACGGTATGAGAAAGCTGTGAATCACAACTGTGGTGTTTTTTCCCCTCTCATTTTCTACAATGGGCTCTTTCCTTCTCTATTTGTCTTCTCCTTCCATTAAGTGTGATTTTGGAAGAGTACCTGCTATCTCTCTATTTTTTTCCTTTTCAATTTTTTTTTACCACTGAGTTTTCCTATCTGTTCTTCTCTTTGCAATCCCTGTATTATGGATTTGGGCTTATTTATTTCACAAAGTCTTCCTTGTTTTCTCTTGTCCCTATAACTAACTACATTAGTTATAAGATCTGTGGTGGCGCAGTGGTCAGAATGCGGTACTGCAGCCTACTTCTGCTGAGGCTGACTCTGCTCATTGCCAAGAGTTCAATCCTGACCAGCTCAAAGTTGATTCAGCTTCCATCCTTCCATGGTTGGTTAAACTGTTGGGGGCAATATATAAACTGCTTAGAGAGGGCTGTAAAGTACTATGAAGGGGTGTATTCCTTGTTGCAGGAAACAACGTTTAATATTACTCTTGATCTTTGTGACTCCAGTCTGCTCGTGTACTTGTTCCAGTACGGGTCTTGTTTCCTGCATTCCTAGCTCTGGGAGTATTGCCAAATACAGTCAGACCTGCTCATATTATCTCTTGGACTCTGGCCAGCTGTTAAAGATTAGACATTTACCAGCGGACAGTTGGAACTCTCTATTCGGCCTTTATTTTGTTTTCAAATTATTATGTTGCTCCTAAGAAGTTATTAGGAGACATTTATTAGTAAAAGAACAGTGTTTTGCAGTTTGTGTGTGCGTATTATTGGTGGCTCGTCACTGGGGCAGAACAATAAGTCTACCTATTGTTGCAATTGCTACCTGATTGGTTTTGCCCAAATTCTGCTTATCGTTGGTGATAGATTCAAGCTTCAAGAAGTTTGAAAAACTTGGGTGCCGTGTTCCTCTCTCTGGCTTCTTGAAGGTGAGCTTTTCATACCCTGACAAGGACTTCTTAAAAGTCACACAAAAGTTGAATGTTCTGCTTCTTCCATTTCCCGACAGGAGATAGATTGTGTTTCAAGGTCATCCACATTTACTGACATAATTGTATCTGCCTAATGGCTCTTTCAGACCAATCAATAGCACACCAGTAATTAGATACGTTTAAATAA
This sequence comes from Thermophis baileyi, assembly GCA_003457575.1. Classification (NCBI taxonomy): domain Eukaryota; kingdom Metazoa; phylum Chordata; class Lepidosauria; order Squamata; family Dipsadidae; genus Thermophis; species Thermophis baileyi. The sequence continues at coordinate 1,193,103 of QLTV01004459.1, forward strand.
ACTCATCACTTCATACTATTAAAAGTGGGGTGTTTTATTTCCCCCTTCTCTCCCATCCTCAGCTCCCAAGAGGTGGGAGGCAAAAGGCAGCCCAGACCTCCGATGGCCATTGTGAGAAGTGATGGGAGTGACATCTGTCTGCAGCCCTTTTTTGGACCGATGGTTAAGCAAAGTGCTTAATTGCCGAAATGCATTAAAAAGCTCTTTCATCCCATCACGGCTTGAAAAAGAAAGCAGATGCCAATTAGAAAGGAGTGCTTTGCTTAATGATGGGTTATTTAACACTCCTATGCTTTATGGGGAATTTATTGCACACAATTAACCTGTGGAGTTCGGTAGTAGAAGAAGGGTGGAGGACACTGGGTGGTTTTAAGTGGTTACAGAAGACATTCTTGAAAGACGGGCCCTATTTTATTATTTACCTGAATATATAAGCCACCCAGGAGTGGTGCGGTGGCCTAGAGGTGGAGCTCTCACCTCACAATCAGGAGTCTGTGAGTTTGATCCTAGGTAGAGGCAGATATTTCTCTCTCTGGGCACAATGAGAATATATCTGCTGAACAAAAGCCCAGCATTGGTGACAGGAAGGGCATCCGGCCAGTAAACACTCTGCTAGCTCCATTCAGTTGCCCTAACTCCACCCCGCAAGGGATTATGGGGTTGTTAAAAGATGATGATGATGATGATATAAGCCGCCCAAAATTAATAGAGTCAGGAAGATGCCCTGAATACAGGTAGTCCTTGACTTACAACTCTTTGTTTAATGACTGTTCAAAGTTATAACGGCACTGAAAAAAGTGACTTACGACCGTTTTTCAAATTTACAACCATTACAGCATCCTCGTTGGTCACACAATCAAAATTCAGACACTTGGCAACTGGCTCATATTTATGACGGTCACAGTGTCCAGGGGTCATGTGATCACCCTTTGTGACCTTCTGACAAGCAAAGTCAATGGGGAAGCTAGATTCACTTAACAACCATGTCACTAACTTAACAACTGCAGTGATTCACTTCACAACGGTGAAAAGGAAGGTCATAAAATGGGACAAAACTCATTTAACAACTGTCTTATTGAGCAACAGAAATTTTGGGATCAATTATGGTCATAAGTCGAGAACTACCCATACACCTTATTGGATACTGGAGAGATCGAACTGGCCTATAAGAATGAAGAACTGAAAACAGACGTGGCAAGCGAGATAGTTGTGAAAACTTTTGCTCCATTTTACAACCTTTCTTGCCACAGTTGTTACGGGGATCACTGCAGTTGTCAAGTTAGCAACACAGTGGTTGGGCGAATCTGGCTTCCCCGTGGACTTTGCTTGTCAGAAGGTCACAAAAGAGGATCACATGACCCTGGGACACAGAAACCGTCATCAATACATGCCAGTTGCTAAATGTCCGAATTTTAATCACGTGACTACGGGGGATGCTGCGATAGTCGCGAATGTGAAAAACGGTCGTACATCACTTTTTTCAGTATCACCATAACGTCAAATGGTCACTAAATGAATGTTAAATTGAGGACTACCTGTATGCAAAATCAGTGTCCTTAAGGACGCTAACGATGGGTTCTCTAAGATGGCTATTCCCTTGTCCCTCAGAGTTGTAAACCTGCCAGAGACCCCTGTCTTGTGATCGCCTCATGAAAAGGAACTGTACGAAGCACTTGTGGGTGATCTCAAGTACTCTCCACAAAGAAATGATCAAAAGCCCAATCTATTCATCCGCTCTATTCCACCACAGTCATAACCTATGCTTTTGTGGGGCCTGTCAGACCTGCAGCCTCTAAATAGAAATAACCCTTGGCTCCATTTGTTGAGAAAGGTCTAGTTTTATTAGAAATGTATTGCAGTAATGCAAAGGTGGGAAACCATACCCCCTTTATGACTTGTAGACTTCAACTCCCAGAATTCTTGAGCCAGCATGGTTGGCTCAGGTCATAAATGAGTCATAGTTCCCCACCCCTGCACTAATTCTTAGCCAGAACTGAGAATCACATGCCAAAATCCCTAAGTTTAACTTTTCCCTCCCTTAGCTAATTCCTGTTGCCCAACCCCTGTGTGACCAGTCAGGTTCAGGCAGGATGTTTTTGTAACGGTCACGTTGGGTGACCTTGAAGTAGCATCTCAAGGAGATACAGTACTTACTTTCATTTTCCCCCTTGTCTTCCTCCCTTCCCAAAGTTCATGGTAGTCCATCACTGAATAATAGCAAAGCAGAAGCAAGCATTAAGGAACTGAATAAAATTCTGCACTGGCAACAGGAAGGGCATCCAGCCAGTAAACACTCTGCTCCATTCAGTTGCCCAGACTCCACCCTGCAAGGGATTATGGGGTCATAAAAAGGAGATGACAAGCAAGCATTAAGGATGCAGCTGGCAGGGCTGTTTTCAGTCTGCCATTCCTTTCCTGGAAGTCCAATTTTTCATCCCTACTCTTAAAACATTTTCCCCCAAAAAAACCCTGGGGTCGGGAACTACGTATAATACCATCTTAAATATCCACTAATGCAAGATATAAGTATCTCCCGTTCTCATTAGGAAAAGTTCACACTATTGCCATTTCGGGCCCTGCGTGTGCCTTCGGTGTACATTGAATACACCTCCAAATTGAAATGAGGGTCGTTGTAATTACTACTGGAAAGATTTCTTTTCAGAGAGCACCTCATAAGAACCACTTACTCTCTGACCTCCCTCGGTACATGAATGCCAGATCTTGGTCCGTCTCCAAGTTGAAACCTGTTAATTTCAGAGCCGAGAATCTTTTCTGAAAACAAGTCATTCTGTTTTGATCTCTGTATCAGGCCATGAATGAATGTTCTAATCAAACCGATGCAGACATAAGGCAGAACTAATTACCTCCAGTGACTCCCCACCAGGAAGAACACAAGTCCAATATTGTGAATCACAGAATGATGCAGAAACAGAGATCTGTTTTTAACTTAACATGATGAATCTGCTCCTCTGACACGTTGGCATTTGTTCTTGCGGCGGCCTAGCCATAAATAACCAGCAGAAGACACTCTGATGCCACATAAACTATGGCATTACCATGTACAGGATTTGCAAGATGACACTGCGTGTGACCTCATTTGCCCTCGACACACAATCTGTGCTGATAGGACTAGGGAAACCTGCACAAACATTTTTGTCATTGTTGTGGCCCGCCAGCGGCCAGCGGAGCTGGCGGCAGACTCGGACAGTGAGGAAGTTGGGGAGGAACATGGGCCAGTCCTGGAGTCTGGGGAAGGCTCTGATGAGTGCTCTGTGTCGGAGGCAGAGATGGGGCCAGGGCCGTCCGACAGTTATCAGCTACCTTCGGAGTTGGAGATAAGTGGGGCAGAAGAACAGCTGGAGCCTGTTCCCAATGTGCGCATGCGCAGAGCTGTCAGGAGAAGGGAACAATTAAGGAACAGGGGTCAACTCAGGAGTAAAGGCACAAGGGGATGCTGAATGGCCCCTCCCATAGGGAATAAATAGGAGCAAAAGGGGAGTGGTGTTTGCAGGAGACAATTAGTACGTTTATTATTGTGAAGATTTGCTTATCTGAGTTAGTGCCTCACAGAGACTCCTTGCCACGTATTTCCTTGTGCAGCATTGCACCTGGAAGCTCTCGGCCTGGCAACTATCCAAGGACTGATAAGGTCTGTGGTTGCAATTCACCCTCAAAAGGCTTTTTGCTGGGACTTTGCTGGATGTGAAGGCTAAGAATTCACATTAGCAAAATAAAAAAGGGTTTTTTTCGTAACAAGGAGTCTGTTTCGTGATTCTGTTAAGCCTAGGTCAGAACAGTCATGGCCCCATCAGATCCCAGTTCAGAGGAGAAGGAGTTGGAACTGGGAACCTCGGACGGGGATGGCACATCTCCCCTGGAACATCTGGAGAAACCAGGAACTGAGGACAATGCTGTCCCAGGTGTCAGCCCTGAAGCCATTTTGGGAGCATCTTCAGGGCTGCCACAGCAAGGCTGGGTAGAGCTGTGTAACATGAGGGGGGAGATAGAGATAGCTGGGGGATGTGTGGCCAAAATAGCATTCTTTCCCGTGGGAGCCAAGAACGCTCTACCAGGTGTTGGAAGGCGTGGACAAAAGCCAGCTGGAGTTGGGACTGAGACCTGATTGGACCATGGGATGGTCATGTGACCTGAGGGCAAGAACTTTGGGTTTTGATTTGGGTGGGGGAAAACCCTGGGTCCAGAGTTGGGTTTTCACCAGCTGGGCCAATATGGCATTCCAAATAAAATTATGCTTTGAGGAAACTCTCGGCCTCAGGGTTGTTATTATTATTATTATTATTATTATTATTATTATTATTATTATTATTAGTATTATTATTATTATTTCCTGTCATAAGCAGAATTCATAAGAATGAAAATACCAAGGTG
>QLTV01004459.1:1234198-1245275 GCA_003457575.1 Thermophis baileyi
GGAGCTGGGAGGGACCATTTTTATTTTTGATGGTTGCCCATAGAGCAAATTCAGAAGTGAAATTGTGAAGACTGATGTCTACTTTATTCATTTTAATGATATTGTAGAGTGGAGTGGAGTGGAAAGTAGAGAGTAGAGTAGAGTAAGAGAAGAGAAGAGAGAAGGAGTGGAGTGGGGAGTGGAGTGGAGTGGAGTTGAATGGAATGGAATAGAATAGAATAGAATAACAGAGTTGGAAGGGACCTTGGAGGTCTTCTAGTCCAACCTCTTGCTCAGGCAGGAAACCCTATACCATTTCAGACAAGTTGTCCTCTCTCTTCTTAAAACCTTCCAGTGTTGGAGAATTCACAACTTCTGGAGGCAACTTGTTCCACTGGTTAATTGTTTTCACTGTCAGGAAATTTCTTCTTAGTTCTAGGTTGCTTCTTTCCTTGATTTTTATTGTTATCGCATAATATAAAGTTGATACAAGGAAGTTCGTTCATTAAAACATGAATATTTCAAAGGTTGTTTCCCCCCCCCTGTGAGTGGCGGTATTATCTCTCTGGAAAGGACGTGGGAAGCAGCAGCGGTGTTAAAAAATAGAGATGAGGGGGAAGGAGAGAACAGAGGGGTACGTGTGGGGAGGGGGGTCACGCTATTTCATTTTGCCAAAAGATCATCCAATTATTTAATTGTAGAACGAATATGTTTGCTTTCCTTACCAAATGGCACGCAATCAGCCATTTGAGAAAGAGGTGGTAGGGGAGAGGCATTAACAGAGGGATAGAATCAAGACCACGTGAAGTGTTAATACCACTTTATAATGCCTTGGTAAGGCCACACTTGGAATACTGCATCTAGTTTTGGTCGCCATGATGTAAAAAAGATGTTGAGACTCTGGAAAGAGTGCAGAGAAGAGCAACAAAGAGGATTAGGGGACTGGAGGCTAAAACATATGAAGGACGGTTGCAGGAACTGGGTATGTCTAGTTGAATGAAAAGAAGGGCCAGGGGAGACATGATAGCAGTGGTCCAATATTTGAGGGGCTGCCACTATTCTTATTCTTATTCTTATTCTTATTCTTATTCTTATTCTTATCCACTCCATTCCATTCTATTCCTATCCATTAACATTTTCCAAAGCATTCGGATCACGGCAAAAGCTTCCCTAAATTTTGCAGTCCACTTCTCACCCAGGAATAGCAACACTTGCTGAATAGCAAATAATGCAGCGATACTTGCATTAAGGACAGCTGTGACCAAATTTCCTCCCTTATCAAAAATTGCATGTGAGCTAAAAGCCGGTGCCTTTGCTTTAATTTGTGGAAATTTAGCGGAATGAGGTTATCATTCAATGCATGCTAGGCACCGGCCAAAAGTAAATGATTTTTTTTTTTTTTGCTGTAGCCAGAGGGCACTTAGCAAGTCTCCCTCTTTCACCCTTCAGATGTTATATCCTGCCATGTTCTTTCTCACAACACTTTCCGCTTTTGATGCCAGGGCCCTAAATCATACTGTACTTTTGAGGCATTTAGGAAAAGAAACTTCTACAGAATTATCCACTCACTTCTTTGGAGCAATGATGGACTAGGGGTGATATAATAGCAGTCTTCCAATATTTGAGGGGCTGCCACAAAGAACAGGAGGTCAAGCTCGGGAGCCGAGGTGGCGCAGTGGTTAGAGTGCAGCACTGCAGGCTACTTCAGCTGACTGCTAGCTGCAGTTCGGCGGTTCAAATCTCACCGGCTCAAGGTTGACTCAGCCTTCCATCCTTCCGAGGTGGGTAAAATGAGGACCCAGATTGTTGGGGGCAATATGCTAACTCTGTAAACCGCTTAGAGAGGGCTGTAAAGCACTATGAAGCGGTATATAAGTCTAAGTGCTATTGCTATTGCTAAGCTATTCTCTAAAGCACCTGAAGGCAGGACAAGAAGCAATGGATGGAAACTAATCAAGGAGAGGGGAAACCTAGAAATAAGGATACATTTCCTGACAGTTACACCAATTAATCAGTAGAACAGAAGAGATTGGACAGCCATATGTCTGGAATGGTATAGAATCCCCTGCTTGAAACTAGATGATTTCCAACTCTGTTATTCTATATTCTGATACTCTCCCATTTGATTGAATCTATCAATACTCAGTCACTTAGGGCAGCCCTTTCTGTGGATTGTAGTTCTCAAGCAGGCTAGAGAAATTGTTTGGAATAAACTCAAAGTATCTACAATTGCTAGATGCTTACTCACCCTATTTTATGCCCTTCATAATAACAGCAATTTGAAGTGAGATATACTATAGCTAGTCACTTTTCAAGCATGATTCTATACTATCACAGATAGCTACGCTACACACAGAGCTTACTCTCAGATACGAAGTCAATTCAGCAATGGATCAGCAGAAGAGAGAGAACTAACCATGTTCTCTAGCTCCCTCTTATGGCCGTTACCGCCAATCAGAATGCAACAATGCATTTAAAGCTATATTACATATATACATGTAAACATTGATTTGTGGCTTGTTTATATTAACCAACCCAACCATTTGGACAGAGTCCTAACAACCTCCAAGATCCCTTCCAACTCTTGTTATTCTGTTGATTCTGGTACTTTTCAGAATCTCCATCCACCAGTCCTGTCAAACAGTTTTACTGTGACTTAGTAGTCATTTATATTCCCCAAACGAGTAAGCATTCATTCAATTGGATAAGCCATGTGGGATGGCGGTGAGCCTTGAGTTTATGAGGTGTGCCATCATGCAAAATTGTTATGGTCTGATGTTGACTTCTGAGCATTAAAAGGAAACCGCCACGGCAACGAATGTGGAATGGGGATACCAGTTGTTTTAGTTGGAGCACGGTATCCCTTCAGGAGCTAATGAGCAGAAAGGTCCATGAAAGAGAAGACAATGTGCTTGGTGTCCATTGGCAGTTTCTACCCTTTCAAAGTAGTATTGTAGGAAGGTTGGATTTCCTCTTCCAGAATGGGTAAAGGGGTTCCAAAGGAAGTGTGAGCTTGGGTGTGTGTGCTTGTGTATGTATGAGTGTGTGTGCACCAGCACATATGTGGAGTAGGAAGTGTCAACCATACCTTACTTCCTACGGACATGATCTTCCTCGTTGCTTTCTGTTTCCCATGATCATACTAGTAACCACCATAGTGTAAGGTTAGGGTAAAAGATTAATGGAAGAGAATATTTGTAGCTCAGGATAGAACGGTAGAGTCCTTGATGCTATCTGAGCTTGGTTATTTACATGCAGACGTTTCATTACTCAATAAAGTAACAACATCAGTGGAATGATGGAGGAGGAGGAGGAGGAGGAGGAGGAGGAGGACTGTGGTGTCCTTGGTGCTCTCTGAGCTTGCTTGTCTTTTTTGAAACATTCCATGACCCAACTAGGTAACATCATCAGTGCTAGAACATGCAGTTTGCGGAATGGAGGAAGAACAAAAACAGGAGGAAGAGGAGGAGGACTGTGGAGACCATGGTGCTCTCTGAGCTTGGTTATTTACCTGCAGACATTTCATTACTCAATGAAGTAACAATATCAGTGCTAGAAGAGTGCAGTTTGGGGAATGGAGATGATGGAGGAGGAGGAGGAGGAGGTGGTGGTGGTGGTGGTGGAGGACAACTGTGGAGTCCTTGGTGCTCTCTGAGCTTGGTTGTTTACCTACAGATATTCCATAATTCAATGAAGTAACAACATCAGTGGTAGAAGAGTGCAGTTTGCAGAATGGAAAAAGAACAAAAATGAGGAGGAGGGGAGGAGGAGGAGGAGGAGGACAGCTATGGGGTGCTTGGTGCTCTCTGAGCTTGGTTGTTTTCTTGCAGACATTTGATTGCCCAGATAACATCATCATCAGTGCTGGAAGGGAGAAGAGTTTTCTCTCTTTATGTACAAGTGGTTTGCTCTGCCAGTGTTAGAACTACCAATCTAGACAAACAAATAAAAAACAACAGCCAAATCAAGCCAAAAACACTCCCACCCACACTGACAGGGCAAGCCACTACTATTAGATAAAAGAGATCAAATAGAACAAACCCCACTCCCTTCTAGGACTGATGATGTTACCTAGTTGGGTCATGAAACATCTGCAAGAAAACAACCAGACTCAGAGAGAACTAAGGACCTCATAGTTAAAAGGCCTTTTCAATCATTCACCAGCCTTATGCAACATAATACATGGAAATAAAATCAAAGATAATATAAGGTAAATAAAACAAGAGGGAATAAAAGATAAATTGAACCCAATCCGTAAGGTGAAACATTCTCAATGCAGCTAGCCCACTTAGACCCTGAGGGCATTAGCACCAAAGCTTCGGTGAAGAGACCGTAGTAAATTAAAGCTACAAACAGATAAACAGGAGACCCTACACTTATTGTTATTACAAAACTCGGAGCAACTTTAATCAAATCAAATTCTTCCTAGTGAGGTCCTGCCGAAACTTGCCAGTTATTAAACAGAACTTGGCAACAGTATTTAACCTGGTATCACTCAGACCAACCAAAAGATAATTAAGATTAAAAAGAGCATGTACGACTTGGGTATTGAGTTAATAAAACTATAATAAATGCATCTAAATCTACATCAGCTATCCAGGCCTTTTATAATTCTCAGGATGCCCAGTGCATTCCTGATGCAATAAAACTTTTATGGAGCACAATTTTGTTTTAATTCAACGTCTCATACATTCAGTCCAAGTTCTTAAGAAGTTGCTGTGGTATGTTCCTAGTACTGTGCTTCATATATGGGGCCCTTGGTGATCTCTGAGCTTGAAGGTTGTCTTGCAGACGTCTCATTACCTGACTAAGTAACATTGTCAGTGCTAGAAGGGAGTGGGTTTTGTAGAAGAGCAGGAGGAGGAGGAGGAGGAGGTGGTGGTGGTCCCTGATGCTCTCTGAGCGTGGTGGTTTTCTTGCAGACGGATCCACTCGAGGTGGCTCCATCCAAAACAACCTGAAAATACACAAGAAGATTACAGCCCCAACCACTCCGAGTGAAAACCCAGTCCTCAAATCTCCTTGTAGTGGTGGCCCGACAAATTATTATTTAACTGTAAATAGCTTTGATTCTGAAGATGATGCCTGAGGATAACATGGATAGCCAAGAAAGTAAACAAAATGGATCCTAAAACAAGTCAGAGTTCTCACTCAAGTTACAAATAACCAGGCTCTCAGACTATCGTACTTTGGACACATTGCTTATGGTTCCTTTGAGAAGTGCACAATGGTGTGAAAAATTGACGGGAAGACAAGAAGAGGATTAATAGAAGAGAATATGTGTAGCTTGGGGTTCATGGTGGTGGTCCCTGATGCTCTCTGAGCTTGGTGGTTTTCTTGCAGACATTTCATTACCCAACTAAGTAACATCATTAGTACTAGAAGGGAGTGGCTTTTGTGGAGTGGGAGGAGGAGGAGGAAGAGGAAGAGGAGGAGGAAGAGGAGGAAGAGGAGGAGGAGAAAAGGAGAAGGGGGATTGTGGGGTCCTTGGTGCTCTTTGAGCTTGGTGGTTTTTTTGCACACATTTCATTACCCAACTGAGTAACATCATCAGTGCTAGAAGGGAGTGGGTTTTGTGGTGGTGGTGGAAGAGGAGGAGGATTGTGGAGTCCTTGGTACTCTCTGAGCAGGTGATTTTCTTGCAGATGTTTCATTATACAACTAAATAACATCATCCGTACTAGTCTGTTTCTGTACCCGAAGCTTGCCCTGTCAGAAGATTGCTCAAAGTGAAGCATGGATTAACAACTTCGTATGTTGACTAAATTGGGCGTAATAGTTCAGCAGTTAGAGACGCTAAGCTTTTCAGCTAGAAAGTTGACAGCTGGAGTTCGAGACCCAAGTGCCGCGCAACGAGGTGAGCTCCCGTTCCCCGCTCCAGCTCCTGCCCATCTAGCAGTTCGAAAGCATGCAAATGTGACTAGATCAATTGTTACCTTTCCACTGAAGTGGTACCTGTGTTTCATGCATCTCGGCATATAGCCATGTTGGCCACATGACTACGTAAGGGTCTTCGGACAATGCCGGATCCTTCGGCCAAGAAACAAACACCAGCCCTAGTGTTGGATATGACTGGACAAGGGAAACCTTTACGTTTTCTGTTGTCTAAAGCTTTCCCCCCCCCCTTGCAGGGTTAGCTCCATATGTGTTAGATGACCCCTTTATCTCAAGATGAACAAAAGAGCTGGAAGAAAATTTGAATCATTATGGAGTCATTCTTCACACATGAATAACAATAGGGTATGACTTGGCCGGGAAGAATCTTAAACCATGAATATTTGATATAGAGCATCAAACTGAACATACCCTCATTCCTACTTGGTTCTCTTCAGACAACTGATTTATTAGTCATAAGTCTGTTAGATATACAGATACAGATTAACAGAGTTGGAAGGGACGTTGTAGGTCATCTAGTCCAACCCTCCCGCCCAAGCAGGAGACCCTACACCATTTCTGACAGATGGCAGACCAGTCTCTTCTTGAAAGCCTCCAGTGATGAAGCTCCCACAACTTCCAAAGGCAACTTCTGTTCCATCGGTTGATTGTTCTCACTGTCAGAAAATTTCTCCTTATTTCCAGGTTGACTCTCTCCTTGTTCAGTTTCCATCCATGATTCCTTGTCTGGCCTTCGGGTGCTTTGGAAAATAGCTTCACCCTCTCCTCTCTGTGGCAGCCCCTCAAATATTGGAAGACTGTTATCATGTCCCCCCTGGTCCTTCTTTTAACTAGACTAGCCATGCCCAGTTCCTGCAACCGTTCATTGTATATTTTAGCCTTCAGTCCCCTAATCATCTTGGTTGCTCTTCTCTGCACTCTCCCTTCGCTGTTCTTCATAGCACTTAGTCTCCAGGCCTCTGATCACCTTTATTGCTCTTCTCTGCACTCTTTCTAAGGTCTCGGAATTATTATTTTTTGTATTGTGGTGACCAGAACTGGACACAGTATTCCAAGAGCGGCCTCACTAGTACAGTAGAGAGTGGTACTATCACATCTCATGACCTTTCTGTTGGTGCAGGATTGCACTGGCTTCTTTGGCAGCTGCAATATATTTCTGGGCTCAATATTTAAGTGGTGGTCCACCTGGATACATAGATCCTTCTGACAGGCTCCACTGCTGAGCTAGGCACTGCCCATCCTGTACTGGGCATTTGCCTAACTACAAGACCTTACTTTTCTCACCACTCAACTCCATCGACTGATGGAATTGAGGGTGGGGTAATTTGAACAACATTTGATCTGTTGAATCAAAACGGAGGCCTACAATCTCCATCCACCCATTCTTTTTTCAATTCAGAATAGAGCTGGGAGGGACCTTGGAGGTCTTCTAGTCCAACCCCCTGCTCAGGCAGGAGACCCTATATCATTTCAGACAAATGGTTGTCTAATCTCTTCTTGAAAACCTCCAGTGTTGGAGCACCCACAACTTCTGGAGGCAAGTTGTTCCGCTGATTAATTGTTCTCACTGTCAGAAAATTTCTCCTCCGTTCTAGGTTGCAGCTCTCCTTGATTAGTCTCCATCCGTTGCTTCTGGTTTTACCTTCAGGTGCTTTGGAGAATAGGTTGACCCCCTCCTCTTTGTGGCAGCCCCTTAGATAGCAATTGCAATAGCACTTAGACTTATATACTGCTTTCACAGTGCTTTACAGCCCTCTCTAAGTGGTTTACAGAGTCAGCATCTTGCCCCCAACAATCTGGGTCTTCATTTTTACCCACCTCGGAAGGATGGAGGGCTGAGTCAACCTTGAGAACTGATGAGATATGAACTGCCAAATTGCAGGCAGCCGAAGTAGCCTGCAGTACTGCACTCTAACCACGGCACCACTGTGGCTCATAGATATTGGAAGACTGATATCATGTCCTCCCTAGTCCTTCTTTTCATTAAACTAGACATACCCAATTCCAGCAACCGTTCTTTATATGTTTTAGCCTCCAGCCCCCTAATCATCTTGGTTGCTCTTCTCTGCACTCTTTCTAAAGTCACACATCTTTTTTTATATCGTGGCGACCAAAACTGGATGCGAAGGAGACAATGTCCTTCATTCGGCTCTTCCAAATGCGATGGGTAGATCATAGCTCCAGAAACCCGAGGAGATCAAAAAATGGGATCTCTTACATCCAGCAAACAATTATTTCCTCAGACTTTGCAACCAGCGTTGTGGCTTCCAAGGCGAAGAAGCGAGGATTTATCTTTCCCTTCTGATGCTCAGCGTGAGTCATGCAAATCGCATGCAAAATTGATGAGAGCAACACTGGCATCTGCCAAGACAATGTCGTTGGCTTCCAGGGTTCCTGCTGTGGGTGCACCAGGTTAGGATAATAGCTTGTTTTATTGATGCTCTGCGTAGGTTTCGATGCCTGCCTTTGGTTTCCACCATCTGCTTTCAGACCCAGAGAAGACAGCCAAGAGAAAGAAGAGGCAAGGTCATGTGGGAAGAAAAACATGGCGGACCTCCATCTTTGGAGACACCTGCAGCTCCATGAGTCGGAGTTGAATCCAAACCCCACCCAGATTCAAAAGAAAGATGAAAGATCAGTCAATCAGAATAGAGCTGGAAGGAACTTTGGAGGTCTTCTAGTCCAACCCCCTGCTCAAGTGTCTATGGAGATTCTCAGTCATCCAGGTCATGGTTGTCCCAAAGGTGCTTTTTTCAAGAGGCAACTGGACTTTCTGCTTTTTCTTTGAAGACTTTTCACTTCTCATCCAGGAAGCTTCTTCAGCTCAGCTCTCAGAAGCTTCTTGGATGAGAAGTGAAACATCTTCAAAGAAAAAGCAGAAAGTCCAGTTGCCTCTTGAAAAAGCACCTTTGCAACCCCTCACCCAAGCAGGAGAGCCTACACCATTCCAGACAAATGGCTGTCCAGTCTCTTCTTGAAAACCTACAGTGATGGAGCACCCACAACTTCTGGAGGCAAGCAGTTCCACTGGTTAATTGTCCTCACTGTTAGGAAGTTTCTCCTCAATTCCAAGTTGCTTCTCTCCTTGATTAGTTTCCATCCATTGCTTCTTGTCCTGCCTTCAGGTGCTTTGGAAAATAAATTGACCCCTCTATCTGTAATCCTCCATGTATCTGGGTTGATCTAAGGTTCTTGTTCATTAGAGAAATTGGGTATTTGCTTCCCCAAAACTCAGCAGGATGTTCTAGAGAGGTCATCAGATTATATCTATATTTGTATCGTCCATAGCTATATCTCTTTGAACATGCTAACGGAGTGATTACCTTACATTAGCTGACATCCAGGTCATTAAATGTCTCAAATTCCTTTAATCATTGTTACAGGCCCAAGCGAACCTCTTTCCTAATTTATTTTCTTGAACTTCTCAAGACCTCCAAGGAAAATCTTTTGCTTTTACAGTTTGTAAGATCACTTAGAAGCCGCGTAACTGTCGTCATGAAGGAAAACAACAGAATTTAGTTTTGTTTCTACAGGTAGACCTCGACTTACGACGAGCCCCAAATTTACATCGCTAAGTGAGAAATTTGTGGAGTGAGTTTTGCCCCATTTTATGACTTTTATTGCCACGGTTGTTAAGTAAATCACGGCAGTTGTTAGTCACACAGTTGTTAAGTGAATCTGGCTTCCCCAGTGACTTTGCTTGTCGGAAGGATGCAAAATGGGATCACGGGATCTCCAGGACACTGTGACCGTCATAAATATGAGTCAGTTGTCAACCATCTGAATGTAAATCATGTGACCAACCAAGGGGATGCTGCAATGGTCATAAGTGTGAAAAATGGCCACAACTCACTTTTTTCAGTGCCGTCGTAACTTTGAACGGTCACTAAATGAACTCTTGCAAGTCGAGGATTATCCCCTACTTGGGGATACAAGTAGACTTTGTGCTTCAAAGGGGCGAAAAAATGAAAGTTTAACTTGGGGTTTTGTTGATTGATTCATTTGTTGGCATGGAAATGGCTAGTAGTTACTAATTATGATATAAAAGTAAAAAGTTGAGACTGTAAGTTTATTTTGTAAACTTATTATGGCACTGCACTGGAAAAAGTTGGAAATCGCTGCTTCTTTTCTCTTTTAACGGAATAGGGTGTTTGTCTCCTTGATTAATTCAATTCAGTTCAGAAGAGAGTTGGAAGGGATTAACAGAGTTGGAAGGGACCTTGTAGGTCATCTAGTCCAACCCCCCCTCCCTCTCAAGCAGGAGACCCTACACCATTTCTGACAGATGGCAGTCCAGTCTCTTCTTGAAAGCTTCCAGGGATGAAGCTCCCACAACTTCTGAAGGCAACTTCTCTTCCATGGGTTGATTGTTCTCACTATCAGAAAATTTCTCCTTATTTCCAGGTTGAATCTCTCTTGGTGGTTGGAGGTCTTCTAGTCCAACCCTTCCTTGCTCAAGCAGGAGACATTATACTGTTTGAGACAAATGGTTGTCCAATCTCTTCTTGAAAGCCTCCAGTGATGGAGCACCCACAATTTCTGAAGGTAAGTTGTTCCACTGATTAATTGTTAGGAAAGTTCTCCTTAATTTAGGTTCGATCTCTCCTTGATTAAGTTTCCATTTTAATTCTTGTTCTTCTCTTAGGAGCTTTGGAAAAGAGCCTTCTCCTCTCCTTCTCCTTTTTTTTCTTCCTCCCTTTTCCTATTCTCTTGATTTTCATTAGCATTTCAGATTAAGATAAATGTCAGCGCAACTTAAAATTGCCGAGAAGTTGCATGATTCTGTTCAAAAGGAATAGGCATAAAAACAACTCTTGAAGCAACATCAGGCTGGCAAGTCCATCATAACTTTATGTGTGTGGGGGTAGGAGGGATAAATTCCAACTTTCTTTTTGGAAGGCGAATTTCCTTTTGGGTAGAAGGAAGCAAATATGAAGCCAAGTCTTGTCCACCTACCAGTTGCAAATCTGAATATTTGCACATGACTCACGTTATGTCATTTAAGCTTTGCGGACATTCAATGAAGCTTCAGTTGATCAGAACAAACTGTTAAGGGAGGAGGGGAGGGGAGGGGAGGGGAGCGGAGGAGAATAGAATAGAATAGAATAGAATAGAATAGAATAGAATAGAATAGAATAGAATAGAATAGAATAGAATAGAATAGAATAGAATAGAATAGAAGAATAGAATAGAATAGAATAGA
>QLTV01004459.1:1245930-1261513 GCA_003457575.1 Thermophis baileyi
ATGGAATAGAATAAAGAAAGGAATGGAATGGAATGGAATGGAATGGAATGGAATGGAATGGAATAGAACAAACAGATTTGTTTAGGACCTTGGAGGTCTTCTAGTCCAGCCTCCTGCTCAGGCAGGAAACTACCATTTCAGACAAATGGTTGTCCAATCTCTTCTTAAAAACCTCCAGTGTTAAAAGAATAACAGAATAATAGAGTTGGAAGGGACCTGGTAGGTCATCTAGTCCAACCCTCCACCCAAGCAGGAGACCCTACACCATTTCTGACAAATGGCAGTCCAATCTCTTGTTGAAAGCCTCCAGTAATGAAGCTCCCACAACTTCCGAAGGCAACTTCTGTTCCATTGGTTGATTGCTCTCACTGTCAGAAAATTTCTCCTTATTTCCAGGTTGAATCTCTCCTTGATCAGTTTCCATCCATTATTCCTTGTCTGGCCTTCAGGTGCTTTGGAAAACAGCTTGACCCACTCCTCTCTGTGGCAGCCCCTCAAATACTGGAAGACTGCTATCATGTCTCCCCTGGTCCTTCTCTTCACTAGACTAGCCATGCCCAGTTCCTGCAACCGTTCTTCATATTTTTAGCCTCCAGTCCCCTAATCATCTTTGTTGCTCTTCTCTGCACTCTTTCTTCTAGTCCAACCCCATGGTCCAGCAGGAAACCCTATACCATTTCAGACCAATAGCTGTCCAATCCCTTTTTGAAAACCTCCAGTGATGGATCATCCACAACTTCTGGAGGCAAGTCATTCCACTGAATAACTGCCAGGAAATTTCTCCTTAGTTCTAGATTGCTTCTAAGAGTTATTGTTGCTTCCTGAGAATTCAGAACAGCCATGAAAACACCCAGGATTCTTAGGAGAAGCAACAGCAATAGCACTTAGACTTATATACCACTTCAAATGCTTTACAGCCCTCTCTAAGTGGTTTACAGAGTCAGCCTCTTGCCCCCAACAATATGTGTCCTCATTTTACCAACCTGGGAAGGATGGAAGGCTGGGTCAACTGTGAGCTGGTGAGGATCGAACTCCTGGCAGTGGGCAGAATTAGCCTGCAATACTGCATTCTAACCACTGCACCACCACGGCTTCCTTCTTCTTGTTTCCCTTCATCCCTTCTCTCCTTCCTTCCTTCCTTCCTTCCTTCCTTCCTTCCTTCCTTCCTTCCTTCCTTCCTTCTAGACTTATATACCGCTTCTTTACAGCCCCCTCTGAGCGATTTACAGAGTCAGCATATTGCCTCCAACAATCTGGGTCCTTATTTTACTGACCTCGGAAGGATGGAAGTCTGAGTCAACCTTGAGCTGGTCAGGATCGAACTGCATTCTAACCAGTGCGCCACAATGGCTCTTCCCAAGAAGAAGGCTAAATATCAGTAGTCTTTGACTTACAACCACAATTGGGACCAGAAATGTAGTTGCTAAGCAAGGCGAGTCACGCATAAATTTAAGTCCTCTTTTGCCATGATCATTAAGCAAATTGCTGCAATTGGTAAGTGAACCATGTGGTTGTTAAATGAATTTGGCTTCCCCCACTGACTTCACTTATCAGAAGCCAGCTAGGACAGTCACATGACCTCAGGACACTACAATGGTCATAAATAAATGCCAAGCACCCCAATTTTGACTCCATAATCACAGGGATGGTGTGATGGACGTTAGTGCGAGGAACAGTCGGAAGTCACTTTTTTCAGTGCCATTGTAACTTTGAACAGTCACTAAATGAATGGTTGTAAGTTGAGCACTCCCTGCATATTCATCCGTTCCTTTTCAAACTCAAGTTGAGATAGTTTGTCTGTCCCATAATTGGGTAGACCAGGTTGCCCTGATAGACCGGTCTCACCAGAAAACACTTAATCTCTCCCCTGGTATAGCTGACAAAGCGAGGAGAGCCCATGGCCTAGAGGTTAATACATCTGCCTAATATGCAAGCAGCCTGGGTTCGAATCCAGGAAGGGTATGGCTAGCTTATGAGAGCTAAATAGCTTGAAATAGACCTATACTAGTCTCCCTTTATTTCTTTGTCAGTAAACGTAAATTCAACACATCAAGTCAAGATAATATCTATGTTGCTGGTCATAACTGGTTTAAATCAAAGCAAATTAACTCAGACGATAAACTTATTTGTGATGGCCCTCGTAATGGCTTAAAAGAAAAGAAATCATATCCCATCACCCAGTCAGGCAAACTGTGATGACCCAGGGCATGGCATGAAGGCAACACAGCCAGAGAACCGGTATGAGTCCCTTTATTGGCACCAACTTTGCCCCCAACGTCCCGTTTACCCTCCGGCCTGGAGAAAAGCTCTCCCACAAACCTGCAGCACCTTCCGGCCACAGATATTCCAGTCCAAACACTGTAAGCAGAATGACTGCAATCAATCACTCCAGCAGGGCAAGATAATGAGTCCCAGAAGTAAAGAATTCACGGCAATAATTCCAGCAAGACAGGATAAGCACACAGAAGCACGACAATAATTCAGACAGTCCAGAGGAGTGCCAGGAATGCAGGCCATAACTCTCAACACTAGATGCATTCAGCGTTTGTTCCTGACAAACGCTCCTCCCAACTGCCTCTCCTTTAAACTCCATCCCCAGGTGTGCCTTGTGAAGGAAATTGGGTCCCTTTCCTTCCTCATAAGCCACGCAACCCACATTGTTGTCTTCTGCATTCTTCCCTGCGCTGCCTAGGATGAGGAGGGGGTGGGCCTTGGTTTTCATCTGAACCCCCTCTCCCTTGTTCTACCTCTCCCCTGCTCTGCCCAGCCTGACTTTGCCCTTCCCCAGTTTCCTCCACAGCCAATGGAGCCACTCTCCTGCTCTCTGTCAGCTGTTCGTCTTCCATCTCAGATTCAGACTCTGACGGGGGCATGACACAAACATTGCATGGGGGAACCTTCAATCAAAGCATCCACCACTTACTTACCCAAGAAATCCAGCCCGCTGGTGTCCTTGGTAGAACTCATGCAATTCTCCAGGTAAATCCCATCCTTGAAACAATTGTCCTGCTTTTTGGTTAAGCCAAAGATCTCGCTGGGTTGGTCCAATACCTCTCCACTGAAACAGGAACATGGTGTCTGCATGATGCCACAAGGATGTGAGCTACTGCTGGTGGCCAAGCAAGTATCCAGCCATTTGCACAACATCTGGCAAGCGGCCTTGCTGGGACTTCTGTTGCCCACCACAAGATATTCTACCGAGAAGTCTCTTTCCTGAATCTTGGCCGGTTTCCACCTGACCCACCCGCTGTCCACTTTGGAAAGAGTCTGCTTCATCTGGAGGAACTGCTTGTTGGACTGGAGGAAGGCATAGTGGGTAGAGCTGTCGCAAAGGTTCAGCACGTCGTCAAAGCTCTCCATGCCCAGGTACGTCCGTGTCGACTCCAAGAAGGAGTCGAATTGGTAGGTGCGTATCTGCTGGCGGTCGCAGAGACCCAAGGGCTTCAAAACCTTCATGTACAAGGTGTATCTCCGAGGATCGGGGTTCTGGATAATCCAATTGCAATGGGAAGCGTTCAACGGGAAGACGGCAAAAGAGGAGAAGTATCCAAAAAACTTGCCCTGGACCAAAGTGGTGCACGGCGATGGTCCCAAGTCAAGGGCCACCACGGTCCACGCCAAGAACGGTGGCAACAACCAAAGCAGGTTCAAGGAATATCTATTGCTCCTCCTCATCCTAGTCCCCTGGTCCTTTGGAACTCAAAGCAATTGCCAGGCAAAGCGCAGATCTTGGACATAACAGGAGAAAGAGAGAGAGAGAACTGGCCCCCAGTTCAGCGGCAGATTAATCCAGCCTTCTCACATCTGGATTCAGGCTCTTCCTTGTGGCTCGGACAAAGCAACCTGCAGAAGAGAAGAAGAGAAACCATGGGTTTCATGTCTATGGAGATTCTCAATCATCCAGGTCATGGTTGTCCCAAAGGTGCTTTTTCAAGAGGCAACTGGACTTTCTGGTCAGAAAGTCCAGTTGCCTCTTGAAAAAGCACCTTTGGGACATGGATTTCATGAATTTCAAAATGCAGAATGGTGAAAGACAGGGAGATCCAGATCTGCCTTGTAAGAACATCTCAAAGGTACCACTAGAACATAGAATCAGAGGGTTGGAAGGGACCTCGGAGGTCTTCTAGTCCAACCCTTAGACATAGAGATCAGCTGCCTTACATTTCTAGGGAGGAAGTGGGGAAAAAGACCAGGATAAATTATAAGGAAACTTGGAAGTCATACAATGGCTTGCTGGCAGCTCTGTAGGGCAGCTGCTATTCAGAATAACAGAACAAGCAGGAGACCCTACACCATTTCAGACAAATAGTTGTCCAATCTCTTCTTAACACACACACACACACACACACACACACACACACACACACAGACAAATAGTTGTCCAATCTCTTCTTAACACACACACACACACACACACACACACACACACTTTGTGGTAGCCCCTTAGATATTGGAAGTCAAATTATTCCACTGGTTGATTGTTCTCACTGTCAGGAAGTTTCTCCTTAGTTCTAGGTTGCTTCTCTCCTTGATTAGTTTCCACCCATTGCTTCTTCTCCTGCCTTCAGGTTCTTTGGAGAATAGGTTGACCCCCTGTTCTTTGTGGCAATTCCTGAGATATTGGAAGACTACTATCATGTCACCCCAAGTCCTTATTTTCATTAAACCAGACAAACCCAATTCCTGCAACCCTTCATCATATGCTTTAGTCTCCAGTCCCCTAATCATTTTTGTTGCTCTTCTCTGTACTTTTTCTAGGTTGGTTCCATCACATTATCCACCACATTATCTCCTAATTCCATCTCATATCTGATCTCACCCTTCGTTAGTTTCCATCCATTGCTTCTTGTCCTACCCTCAGGTGCTTTGGAGAATAGCTTGACTCCCTCTTCTTTGTGGCAACCCCTGAGATATTGGAACCCTGCTATCATGTCACCTCTAGTCCTTCTTTTCATCAAAGTAGACACACCCAATTCCTGCAACAATTCTTCATATGTTTTAGCCTCCAGTCCCCTAATCACCTTTGATGAATGTTTTGGAACTTATCTTTACCTAAAGAAGAGGTAGCCTTCCAGATGCTAAGAATTTGCAATCCTATGCATGGGAAGGATGCCAGTTGTGGGATATTGTCTACTAGACTAGAAGGGACTTTGGAGGTCTTCTAGTCTAACCCCCTGCCCAAGACAATAGACCTTATACCATCCTGGTCAAAAGGTTGTCCAGTCTATTTTTGAAAACCTTCAGTGATGGAGCACCCTCAACTCCAGGAGGCAAACTATTCCATTGATTAATTGTTCTCATTGTCAAGAAATTTATCCTTATTTCTAAGTTGGGTATCTCTTTAACAAGCTTCAACCCATTGTAGGTAGGCCTCGACTTACAACAGTCCATTTAGTGACCGTTCAAAGTTACAACGGCATCAAAAATGTGACTTGTGACTGTTTTTCACACTTATGACCATTGTAGCACCCCATGGTTGGTCACGTGATCTACATTTGGATGCTTGACAACTGACTCACATTTATGACGGTTGCAGTGTCCATGTGATCCCGTTTTGCGACCTTCTGACAAGCAAAATCAAGGGAGGAGCTGGGTTCGCTTCACAATTGCATTACTCATTTATCCAGTGCAGTGATTCACTTAACAATTATGGCAAGAAAGGCCATGGAACGGGGCAAAATTTACTTAACAAATGTTTCACTTAGCAACATCCATTTGGGGCACAATTGTGGTTGTAAGTCGAGGACTAGGGTGTTATGGATAGTCTGAGGTCACACCTGCTTGTGTAATGCACTCCCCTCCCCTCTCTGCTAGGGGCTTATGACACAACGTCTTCTTATGACATCTTCTTCCTTTTGAAGGTGTTTTTCGAGCAAGGCCCTACAAGCCAACTCTACCTCCACAAATACACTTTCTCTAAATACCACCACAGATGCACATCTGACCTTGCCTGTAGATGAAAAGCTGTGATAAGCAGAACAGTGGGACAATCTCTCTTCGGCACCACCCACGCTGCCATGTATATCATACCACCCACAATGAGATGTGCATTACATGCAACCTGGAACACAGATATACCATCAATGTTCAAAGACCTGCAGGAGAGTCTAAGGTGAGCTTGAGTTGACTAGAACGAGAAAGCATGGATTCACGAAAGAGGTACTAATACCACTCTATAAAGCCTTAGTAAGACCACACCTGGAATACTGCATCCAGTTTTGGTCACCACACTATTAAAAAGATGTTGAGACTCTAGAAAAAGTGCAGAGAAGAGCAACAAAGATGATTAGGGGACTGGAGGCTAAAACATACGATGAATGGTTGCAGGAACTGGGCATGGCTAGTCTAGAGAAGAGAAGGACCAGGGGAGACATGATAGCAGTCTTCCAATATTTGAGGGGCTGCCACAGAGAGGAAGGGGTCGACCTATTTTCCAAAGCACCTGAAGGCCAGACCAGGAACAATGGATGGAAACTGAACAAGGAGAGATTCAACCTGGAAATAAGGAGAAATTTTCTGACAGTGAGAGCAATCAACTGGTGGAACAGAAGTTGCTTTCAGAAGTTGTGGGAGCTTCATCACTGGAAGCTTTCAAGAAGAGACTGGACTGCCATCTGTCAGAAATGGTGTAGGGTCTCCTGCTTGGGCGGGGGGGTTGGACTAGATGACTTACAAGGTCCCTTCCAACTCTGTTATTCTGTTCCAATCAAGGAGATTATTCAATTTAGAAATAAGGAGAAATTTTCTGACGGTTCATTATCAATCTAGGTAACATCATCAGTACTAGAAGAGTGTGGGAAGCCACACAACCCTTCTAGAAAAATGAAATATTTTGAGGAATATTAAAAAGGCAGGATAAAATATTTCCCCTAAAAGAGAAATAAAAAATCTTAAGGGAGACAGAAACTCAGAGCCCCAGCTCCCTGCCCCAAGCAGATATTTTGTGCCCATTAAGAAAGACTCAGCCAGCCTATCTACAAAACAAAAGACCTTCAGATCCAGGATGATGGGATTATCCTTCAAGACATAATAGGATTAACCCACTACCATTTAGCAGAAAACACAGAGCTCACTACAGGTATTTTCTTCGTTGCATCACCCCCAGCAAACTTCAACCAAACCTGGGAGCTCAGAGAACCAATAGAGCCAGCTATGACCCCTACATAACCCCTACAACAGCCAATAGAATACATGTTCTCGCACAGGAACAGGAAGCTCAAGTCAAAGCCCAAGAGAAGGTATTAACACCCCCCCACACACACACACACACTCAACTCCATGGGGTCAGCTGCCCAGAACCACCTGTGTGGTTCTGCTTCATCATTAAACCATCAGCCTCCATTTTGTCTCCAGTGCCTTTCTCCCAGCTTGGAACTTCAACTGGATATTTCTCCCAACAAGAGAGTGGAGGTTGCTCTCTTTTTATATACTAAGGTGGCTAAGGTTAGGGTTGATCCACGGGTGGTATTCACTTACCTTCCCTACCGGTTCGCAAATGTGAGAGCACGCCACCTCTGCACATGCGCACAGCCTCCCATACATGCTCTTTACTCACGCATGTGCCCAGCCATGAAAACGTGGCTAAATAAGATGGCATTATGTCTGGGCGGTCGGCGCTACCGGTTCGTCTGAACCGGTCCAAACCAGCAGAATACCACCTCTGGGTTGATCAGAATAAACAAGTGGGTGTTTTTTTTTCCTGCAGAGTGTCATCCTTTGCCATGGCAAACCAGCCCCCATCCCATAAATGAGGAGAACACGGCTGACTCCAGCATCCAAAGCCAGACAGAAAGGCTGGGCATGCATTCTAGGTTTGCTTCCTGTAGCTTTCTCACCCTGCTACGTGCATCCGAGTAGCCAACAAACTTTAACTAAACAGCCTTGCTAATAGGGATGCTGGGTTTCACCTGTTAGACCCCCACGATGGATTTCCTTTAAATGGAGCCCCATCTGGAAGGTTTTACTGTAAGGAGTGGAAACAGCTTTATTCTCCCCTCCAGCTGAACCCTGCCGGGGTGTGCAAATGTGGGGGGGGGGGTTTTGTTTATTTTTTAGGAAAAAAGGCTTAATGACACCAGCACATAAAATGAAAAAAGATCTCAGCAAAACACCTGGATTTCCAGCGTGGCTGGCAATAAATTCACTCCGCTCTCGGCTCAGCAGCTGAACGGAGATACCGTACAAAATGTTTCCACCCGCTCGATTTCCCACACCAGGTTCGTATAAAAACACCTGAGAAGACCCTTTCAGTAAAAAGAAGATTGTGCCTTTCGTCTCTAGGACTTCTGCTGCCATCTGCAACTCTCAGAGGAAACATTGGCCTAGGGTTCAACTGTCTTATTTTCTTGCTAAACTCCAAAAGATCCTTTTGGTGAAAAGGAGAAAGGGAAGAGGGGAGGAAGAAAGGGAGGGGAAACAAGAGTAGGAGAGACGGTTGGAGGGAGGAAGAGGAGAGGAGTAGGGGAAGGGAAGAGGAAGGAGAGAAGGAGAAGGAGAGGAGGAAAGAAGAAAGTGGAAAAGGAGGGAAGAAGGGAGGGG
This sequence comes from Thermophis baileyi, assembly GCA_003457575.1. Lineage (NCBI taxonomy): Eukaryota > Metazoa > Chordata > Lepidosauria > Squamata > Dipsadidae > Thermophis > Thermophis baileyi. The sequence continues at coordinate 1,254,469 of QLTV01004459.1, forward strand.
AAGGGAAAGAGGGAGAGAAAGAGGGGAAGGGTTGTTGTGGAATAAAGAGAGGATATGGAATGGTAAAGAGCAACATTGATCATATGTTTAAATTTAGGAAAGATATGGTAAATGATTATTAATGGTTAAGAGATTGTATATTTGTATGTTTGTACTTTAAAACTTTAAAAACAAAACAAAAGATCCTTTTGGTGAACATTCATAGGTTCCAGGAAGGGAGGAAGGGAGGAGGGGGGAGGGAAGGAAGGAAAAAGGAAGGAAGGAAGGAAGGAAGGAAGGAAGAAAGGAAGGAAGGAAGGAAGGAAGGAAGGAAGGAAGGAAGGAATGGAGAGAGGAGATGTATGATTGGAAGGAAGGAGGAAGGAAGGAAGGAAGGAAGGAAAGAAGGAAGGAGGAAGCAAGGAAGGAATGAGATGTAAGGAGGGAGGGAGGAAAGAAGGAAGGAAATAGTATCATTGGAAAGAGGGAGGGAAGAACAAGATGTATGATTGGGAGGGAGGGAGGGAGGAAGCAAGTAAGCAAGCCTTGGACCCAGAAGGTCTTTTCTTCTATAGTGTCCTTTTTCACTTATATTCACCTTAACAAGGAAAGTTTATTTTCTTCTCTGCATCAACAGTTTCTTGAGGAGCAGCATATTATCTCCCAGACATTTGGAGCTTCAGCTCCTACCAACCCAACCAGCAGGCCCAGCTTCAAAGGACTGGAGGAAGTATTGCTTATTCATCCCCTGGATGAATCAAGAGTGTCTACTCTCTTGCAATAAAATTAGGCTACCCACCATAATTTTCCTTGACAACTTGAGAACAATGTCACTGAAAAGATGTCAACTTTTTTGGCATACCATGTTTGGAAGCAATGCTTTGAGTTGAAATGGTTAATGGCACCTCAGTCAAACCATACAGAGTTGCATTAAACTTTTCACCTTGATCAAGTATGTCTAACTTGCTGGATGCTTCAGCAGCAGTTGAACTCAAGAATTATCACATTCATTTCACAGCTTTAAAACTCTCATCCTTGAATAATACAGTAGGATTCAAAACAGTGTTTTTAACTTACAGGATATTCCAATTGGATTGGTTGAGATGGGTTGGGTTGGGTTGGGTTAGGCTGGGCTGGGCTGGGCTGGGCTGAGATGGGTTGTGTTGGATTGGAATGGGTTGAGTTGGGTTGAATTGGATTAGGATGAGTTGGAATGGGTTGAAATAGGTTGGGATAGGTTGGGGTGGGTTGAGATGGTTGAATTGGGTTAGGATGGGTTGGATTGGATTGGAATGGGGTGAGTTAAGTTAAGTTAAGATGGGTTGAGGTGGGTTGGGTTGGGTTGGAATGGGTTGAGTTAAGTTAAGTTAAGTTAAGATGGGTTGGGATGGATTGGGTTGGAATGGGTTGAGTTAAATTAAGATGTGTTGAGTTGGAATGGGTTGAATTAAGATTGAGATGGGTTGGGATGAGATGAGATGGGGACTCATGTCCCCTGTCTGACTTCTGTCTCAAGTAGTGACAGTTCCAAGGTTTTACAAACTGAGATTACTAACCTTCAGTTACTACTATCAGTTCTGGGAAGCTAATACCCCAGAATTTAATTCGTCCACTTTCTGAAGGATCCAGACTGGCTTTATTTCTTTCCATCTCAATCTGTCCCTTGAAGCCTGCAAAAGCTCATTAGAAGGTTGGAAGGTCCTTCTCTGAGATCTAACGTAGGCACAACCACTGCAGAAAGGACCCCTCTCCATCACCCAAGTCATGTTTGCTCTAAGCCCCTCAACCCAGCTAATCATGGTTGGCAACCGTCGCTTCATTTGTGGGCTCCCATTCCTGCAATCATGGTTTCTTAGCAACGGCGCGGTTAGCAAAAACAACATGCCTCTGCCTTTAACTTGCTATTTTGAGCTGGCAAATGTGGAGCTTCGCATTTCAACCCACCATGTGGACAATGACTAAAACCTTCTCTTGCCCACCTGCTGTGGTGCTTTGATGCTGCGGTTGGAGGTGAGCCAAAAACAGTTTGCCCAAAAACATGTTTATGGCTACTGAAGTCCTTCTTTTGGCAGGTTTGAAGGGGAAGGTGGGTGGGTGGACAGAGAGGAGGAATTACTGCCAAAAAAAAAAAAAGGAGGGAAGGAGGGACATAGGCTGGAGACCCTTAGAAGAAACAACATTTCTCACTAAAAGAGACAGGAGAAAGAACAACAGCAACAAACAAACATCAAACCACACTTGGAAGCGTACATCCAGTTTTAAGTCCGTAGAGATTCTCAGTCATCCAGGTCATGGTTGTCCCTAAAGGTGCTTTTTCAGGAGGCAACTGGACTTCCTTGTTTTTTTCTTTTGAAGAGGTTTCACTTCTCATCCAAGAAGCTTCTTCAGCTCTGACTGGATGGTGAGGAAGAGAAGGTTATATATACCTTGCAGACAGCTGGTCATTTGCATCCTTTTAGAGGGTCATTGAGGCCACTTGGAGGTTTCTCTGTGTCCTCAGGGTTACCTGAGTAGGTGAATGAAAGAACAATTCCTTCCATTCCCCACCATCCAGTCAGAGCTGAAGAAGCTTCTTGGATGAGAAGCGAAACCTCTTCAAAAGAAAAAACAAGAAAGTCCAGTTGCCTCCTGAAAAAAAAAGCACCTTTGGTGCATCCAGTTTTGGTCACCATAGTACAAAAAAGAGGTTGAGACTCTGGAAAAAGTACAGAGAAGAGCAACTAGGATGATTAAAGGCCTAAAGAATAAAACATATGAAGAATGGTTGAAAGATTTGGGTATGGCCAGTCTAGAGAAAAGAAGGACTAGGGGGTGATATGATAGCAACAGTCCAGTATTTGAGGGGGGCTACCACAAAGAAGAAGTGGTCAAGCTATTCTCCAAAGCACCAGAAGGCAGGACAAGAAGCAACAGATGGAAACTAACCAAGGAGAGAAGCAATCTGGAATTAAGGAGAAAATTCCTAACAATGAGAACAGTCTGTAGAGATTCTCAGTCATCCAGGTCATGGTTGTCCCATAGGTACTTTTTCAGGATGCAACTGGACTTTCTTGCTTCTTCTTTGAAGACGTTTCACTTCTCATCCAAGAAGCTTCTTCAGCTCTGACAGAATAGTCAGATCCTTCCAGTCCCCACTACCCTGTCAGAGCTGGAGAAGCTTCTTGGATGAGAAACGAAATGCCTTCAAAGAAAAAACAAGAAAGTCCAGTTGCCTGCTGAAAAAGCACCTTTGGGATAACAATGAGAGGGCAGGACAAGAAGCAACAGATGGAAACTCATCAAAGAGAGAAGCAACCTGGAATTAAGGAGAAACTTCCTAAAAGTGAGGACAATCAACCAGTGGAACAGCTTGCCACCAGAAGTTGTGGGTGCTTCCTAACTGGATGTTTTTAAGAGACTGGACAGCCACTTGTCTGAAATGGTATAGGGTCTCCTGCTTGAGCAGGGGGCTCAAATAGAAGACCACCAAGGTCCCTTCCAGCTTTAATCTATTCGTGGTGAAAGAGTGATCTTTCCGGAGCTTGAAGCTAGCTGTTCATCAGTTTTATATCCCTACCAAATACAAGACTCTATTCTGATGGACTGAGGGGATAAAAGGGACAATCTCCGGCCCAAAGGCTCATGTAGATCTGCTCAAGAAAAGCCGGATTTAAAGGAAGCCTATTCAATCAGCAGAGCAATCAAATCAAATCCTTCCCTAAGTCAACACGTTATGGGTTATGATTACGCATTGATTAGCAGTGGCAGGATTCGGCCACTAGGTGTCTCCAAGGGCTGCAAATTGACCTCTTTCTATCCCCATAACCTCAACCGAATTTTGCCAGGGTGGAAATGTTTTATTGCTGACCCACACAGTGTGTGCCTTCTCGTGCCAAGCACAACCCGCTAGCCGTTTGTGTTTCTCCAGCCAGAGGCTCCGTCTGAGCCCAGTTCCACCGGATTTCTCGGGATTTGCAAACAGCAACCACAAGTGTGTCAGAGAGGCCATCCCTCTTAGAAGCTCACTGTGCATGGTTCTTGGTCTAGCGAAGGGCTCTCACGACCTCAGCATCTTTAAGATGTGTGGACTTCAACTCCTAGAATTCGCAGCTAGCAAGGTGGGGGGGGATTTGGGGAGTCGAAGTCCACACATCTTAAAAGTTGCTGAGGTTGAGAAATACTGGTCTAGCAAAGCAAAGCTGTTTTCACATGATCTTGTTACTGGAGATGGTCTTCCGTTTCACTGCTGTCCTTTCCCTTCCCTAGTTCCTCTCTCCTCTCTCCTCTCCTCTCCTCTCCTCCCCGCTCCTCTCCCTGTGCTCCCCCCCCCAGCGAAACTCCTCTCCTCTCCTCTCCTCTCCTCTCCTCTCCTCCCTTTCCCTTTCCCTTTCCTTCCCTCTCTCTTCTCTCTTCTCTTTCCCTCTTCTCTTCTTCCCCCCTTTCTTCTCCTTTCCTTTCTTCTCCTCTCCTCTCCTCTCCTCTCCTCTCCTCTCCTCCCCTCTCCTCTCCTCTCCTCTCCTCTCCAGTCCAGTCCCTCAACAAATAGTTGTAAATCGAGGACTACCTGTACAGATAATCCTTGACTTATGACCACAACTGAGCCCAAAATGTTTGTTGCTAAGCGAGACATGAGTTTTGCCCCATTTTATGTCCTTTTTTGCCACCGTTGTTAAGTGAATCATTGCAGTGGTTAAAGCTAGTCATGTGGTAGTGAGCCGCGGTGGCGCAGTGGTTAGAGTGCAGCACTGCAGGCTACTTCAGCTGACTGCTAGCTGCAGTTCGGCGGTTCAAATCTCACCAGCTCAAGGTTGACTCAGCCTTCCATCCTTCCGAGGTCGGTAAAATGAGGACCCAGATTGTTGGGGGCAATATGCTGACTCTGTGAACTGCTTAGAGAGGGCTGAAAAGCACTGTAAAGCGGGATATAAGTCTAAGTGCTACTGCTTTAGTGATGGATGGATGGATGGATGGATGGGCGGACAGACAGACAGACAGATATAGATGATAGATAGACAGGCAGGCAGGCAGACAGACAAATAGAAGCCCTGGTGGCACAGTGGTTAAAATGCAGTACTGCAGGCTACTTCTGCTGATCACCGGCTGCCAGCAGTTTGGCAGATCGAATCTCACCGGCTCAAGGTTGACTCAACCTTCCATCCTTCCGAGGTGGGTAAAATGAGGACCCAGATTGTTGGGGGCAATATGCTGACTCTGTGAACCGCTTAGAGAGGGCTGTAAAGCACTATGAAGCGGTATATAAGTGCTATTGCTATTGCTATTGTTAAGCGAATCTGGCTTCCCCTTGGATTTTGCTTATCAGAAGGTCACTAAAGGGGAATCACGTGAGCCCCCGGGGACACTGCAACCGTCATAAGTACATGCCAGTTGGCAAGCCTTCAAAGTTCGATCGCATGACCGCGGGGATGCCGCAACGGTTGTAAGTGTGAACAAAGGTCATAAGTCACTTTTTCAGTGCCGTTGTAACTCTGAACGGTCACTAAACAAAATGTGGTTAGTCAAGGCCTACCTGCAACTGTCCTTCCTTGCAAAGTTTGTAAGACAATCTTTGCCAAAGCAGGTGAGCTTGAAAATGCGGCAAAATTTTAAAGCAGAGTTTTAAAACAGCATTAACTGACTTTCTTGTCCTGATCACATTCGTGCAATTTTATATGCTCCTTTCCTCCTTGGAACGGGCTTACAGATCCTGAAGGGATCCAGTGTACCACAAGGTTCCGTCTTAGGCCCCAGTACTCTTCAATATCTTCATAAACGATTTTGATGAGAGAATAGAAGGGGAACTCATCAAATTTGCAGATGACACTCAACTGGCAGGAACAGCCAAAACCCCAGAAGACAAGCTCAGGATCCAAAAAGATCTGGACAGACTTGAACAATGGGCCCTATCCAGCAAAACGAAATTTAATGTGGAGAAAAGCAAAGTTTTACACTTAGGCAGGAAAAACCAAAGGTACAAGTACAGATTGGGCGAAACCTGGCTCAAAAACAGTAACTGGGAGAGGGACCTTGGAGTCCTAGTGGACGATCACTTAAAAATGAGCCAGCAGTGTGTGGCAGCAGCCACGAAAGCTAATACAATCCTGGGTTGTATAAACAGAGGCATAGAATCAACATCACGTGAAGTATTAGTACCGCTTTAGAAAGCCTTAGTAAGACCACACCTGGAATACTGCATCCAGTTGTGTTCACCACTTCAAAAAAGATGTTGAGACTTTGGAAAAAGTGCAAAGAAGAGCAACTAAGATGATTAAGGGCCTGGAGAAAAAACACATGAATTTGGGTATGTTTAGTCTAGAGAAAAGAAGGACTGGGGGGACAAGATAGCAGTATTAAGTATTTGAGGGGATGTCACAAAGTAGAGGGGGTCAAATTATTGTCCAAAGCACCAGAAGGCAAGACAAGAAGCAACGGATGGAAACCAATCAAGGAGAGAAGCAACCTGGAATTGAGGAGAAACTTCCTAACAGTGAGGACAATTAACCAGTGGAACAGCTTCCCTCCAGACGTTGTGGGAGCTCCATCACTGGAGGCTTTTAAGAAGAGATTGGCCAGTCACTTGCCTGAAATGGTATAGGTTGGATCTCTGCTTGAGAAGGAGGATGGACTAGAAGACCTCCAAGGTCCCTTCCAGCTTTATTCTGATGATTCTGATTGAGTGATCTTCAGTCTAACATATTCTCGATATTTTTGCCCAGCTGGTTTTTTCAATGCAAGAAAAGAACAGGGGGAACTTCTAATATATATATATTAGATATATATTAATATATATATATATTTAAAAACCAACGCTTCGCTTACAAGAACTTGCCCAAAGCGAAGGTTTGGGTGAGTCATGAATAATTCAAAAAATAAATGTTAGTTGAAGCTTGGGGAAAAACAAAAGAAAAATGAAGCAAAGCATATGCCTTTTGGCAGACCAAGCATTCCCAAATCTTCCCCGGCAGGAGGGGCTGTTGCGGTTCAGATGATGATCAAAATAGAAGATCATCTGGATGCTATTGTTGGCTCCTGTATGAAGAGCCCGCAGTGGAAAAACAACACATTTTTGTCTCTGTGTGGGTGATTTCTT
>QLTV01004459.1:1308536-1321187 GCA_003457575.1 Thermophis baileyi
TCGTAGGAACCCACCTCTGATTCTGGTTTTTCCTGTATTGTGCAAGGTGGAATTGAATTCTTTTAAGAGCTACTGCTCTTCTAATTTAGAATAGAATAACAGAGTTGGAAGGGACCTTGGAGGTCATCTAGTCCAACCCCCCACCCAAGCAGGAGACCTTACATAATTTCTGACAGATGGCAGTCCAGTCTCTTCTTGAAAGCTTTCAGTAATGAAGCTCCCACAACTTCTGAAGGCAACTTCTGTTCCATTGGTTGATTGTTCTCACTGTCAGAAAGTTCCTCCTTATTTCCAGGTTGAATTTCTCCTTGGTCAGTTTCCATCCATTGTTCCTTGTCTGGCCTTTGGGTGCTTTGGAGAATAGCTTGGCCCCCTCCTCTCTGTGGCAGCCCCTCAAATATTGGAAGACTGCTATCATGTCTCCCCTGGTCCTTCTCTTCACTAGGCTAGCCATGCCCAGTTCCTGCAACCATTCATTGTATGTTTTAGCCTCCAGTCCACTAATCATCTTGGTTGCTCTTCTCTGCACTCTTTCTAGAGGCTCAACATCTTTTTTATAGTGTGGTGACCAAAACTGGATGCAGTACTCTAGGTGTGGTCTTATTAAGGCTTTATAGAGTGGTATTAGTACCTCACATGACATTGATTGAATCCCTAAGCTTCCTTCTCACAGGCTGTATCCCATTTATCCCCTTTCAGTTCCCACACACCCTGGGTAGTATACTTATGGTACCAATTAATTCTGTGTGCAAAGATTGGATGAGGGGAGTGAATGCAACTACTGTGTTCAAAAGATAATGATGCCATGAAAAATGAAAATAAAAATGAAAAAACCTTCCAGAAGGATACTTTTTATTAAAGACAACAAGTTCCTCTTTAAAAAAGATCATCTGTCCAAACTAGGAAAGCCAATTCTCTTTTATAGCAAAAATCATAACCATGGTGATTATGAAGAGTATCAGACAAAAATAATGCTACAATGTCATTTGTTGCCATAGGTATGGTCTGGATTATCAATTAGAAGTGACTGCTTCCCTTCCCTTCCCTTCCCTTCCCTTCCCTTCTCCCTTCCCTTCCCTTCCCTTCTCCCTCCCTCACCCCTCCCCTTTCTTTCTTTCAGGGGAACCGGCAGGGAAAATAGGCTTTAAAAAGTCTTTAAAAAACCCAGGAAGTGATGATGGCGGGGCAGGTGGGTGGAGCTTCACGATTATCAATTAGAAGTGACTGCTTCCCTTCCCTTCCCTTCCCTTCCCTTCCCTTCCCTTTCCTTTCCTTTCCTTCCCTTCCCTTCCCTTCTCCCCTTCTCCCTTCCCTTCTCCCTTCCCTTCCCTTCTCCCTTCCCTTCTCCCTTCTCCCTTCCCTTCTCCCTTCCCTTCTCCCTTCCCTTCCCTTTCCTTCCCTTCCCTTTCTTTCCCCTTCCCTTCCCTTCCCTTCAATATTTTTGTGCATATTTTTTTTAATTGCAAAGCACATTGCAAACTTTTGAAAAGTCCAGAGTTCAGCATTTCAGGCTCTCTTGGATATTTAGAAGTGGACCTTCACATATTTAGCTAAGTTTTGGGGTGGGATGAATTAGTCATCCATTCCTAAGCATCAGATGGGGGCTACTGGCAAAGGAAGGTGCATATTCTGTATGAGTCATTTCTTAATTAGGAAGACACCATCTTCAAGGAGCGATAGATCTGCTTTCCAATATGTTTATCCCCACATTTTCGATATTTTCATTTTTACAAAGCGGCAGATGGAACCTTTCGCAATTTGACTGCAGCAGTGTCCTATCCACTCATCGGGAGGCTGAATCACCGTTATTTTGAGCAATGAATCCTTGAGACAGGGCCAGAATGACAAAGCAGGGAACCGTATTTTGTCAGCAGCAAAAGGACAGGATTTCTGCCTTCCATCCTATCGAAGGTTTGAAACCCAGCAGAGAAAAGGACAAGTTATCGGAAGCCATCCCGGCAAGTCGCTTTTCCCATTAAAAAAAAAAAATTGCATCCGGATTGGCAACACAAACGGCCATCAAATAGTGGCTTTCAGACGAACCTCCTGCGATTTTTCGCTCTTTCCCGAATCGGCTTCGTTCAACAAAAATTGCACACGCTGCTATTTTCTGGCCGGGAGTTGCGTCTTTTTAACGGAGGCTCGAAAATGACCTTCGTTTGCCAAATGGACATGCTGTGACCAAGGTTATGTTGGCGGCGTAATGTGGTTGCTCGGTCAACGAAGCCGTAAACAACTGAACCGGCAAAGACATTCGGTTTGCAAATTGTCATGTAGGAAAACTCTCTGTTGTGAAGCTCAGATGGAGATGCCAGCAAAAGCTACAGCTTTTTGTAGTTGCCCTCTTTGAACTGTCAGTAATGGAAAGAATATCAGTTGCATCTTCCTGGCTTCCATAACCAGGGAACCATGTGGTATCCCGTATGATTTCACCCTGAGAGGAATAATTGCAACTGCTGAGCCAGAGATGGCATTAGCAACATGTTTTAGGACCAATACTCTTCGCTTCCAAACTTCTGGTATGTTTATAACTACTATAAAGAAGATTAGAAGTTGGCTTGTTTAACTATCTTTTTCTGGTATTTTTCTTTCTCTTGACTCTTTATTGTTTTCCCCGCATTTTCCTTTTTCTTTCTTTCTTCTTTGTCTATATTGCTTTGCGTTTACGTTTTAACAATCTTAAAGTGTATCAAAAGAGAGCAAACCTCACTCCCTCCAAGCACCGATGATGTCATCTACTTGGGTCATGAAATATCTGCAAGAAAACCACCAAGCTCAGAGACCACCAAAGACCCCACAGTTCAACTCTGAATTACAAATATTCTCTTCTATCAGTACTAAATACATTGCTTTTCACAATTTACAAATCCTCACTTTTAGTACTGATGATAATGATGAAGTTCATTAGTTGGGTAATGAAATGACTGCAAGAAAACAGCCAACTTCAGAGACCACCAAAGACACCACATTCCTCCTCCTCCTCCTCCTCTCCACAAACCCCTCTCTCTTCTAGCATTGATGATGTCACCTACTTGGGTCATGCAAGAAAACCACCAAGCTCAGAGAGCACCAAGGACCCCACAGTCATCCTCCTCCTCCTCCTCCTCCTCTTCCTCCTCTTCCTTCTCCTCTCCGCAAACCTCACTCCCTTCCAGCACTGATGATGGTCTGCAAGAAAACCACCAAGTTCAGAGAGCACCAAGGACCCCACAGTCCTCCTCCTCCTCCTCCTCCTCCTCCTCCTCTTCTTCTTCTTCATCATAAGCCCCACTCTCTTCTAGCATTCTAGCATAGTCCCTTCCAGCCTTAGGATTCTATGTTCTTCAGCCTATCAAGATCATTCTGAATGTCCTTTCTCTCTTCTTCGGTGCTATCCATCCTGCCCATTTTGATGTCATCTCCAAATCCTCCCTTAAAGCACTCATCTCAGAACAACTCCAGAAAATGACCCTTAACTTGGCTTGAACACAAGGAGAAAACCTAGCCCAGAAGAAGTCTTCTGACAGCTGTCAGATTGTGACAATCACTTTCCACTTCCTGGGATGGGCAGGAAGCATTTCACAAATTGTAATGATGGCCCCTGGTCTGCATAATTCACAGAGATGACAAGACAAATTGAGAATAACCGTCTGCTGAGAAGAAGGTTTGGCAGCTTCTCTGGTTGCTTTTTCGGAATCTCTTCTGCCAAATTGTACTGAAACAGCAGAATTGCATTTATTTCATTTTGTTTTGAATCTTTTTAAAGATGTCACCTTAAACCGGATGAGACAGCTTGAAAACAGGAGAGGGGTATGTGTTGAAATCTGAAGACCATTTGTCAGATTGCGGTTGTTCAAAAAAGAACAGAGATGGAGACAACTTACGATAACACTTGGCCATATGAAGTTCACAACTTATTATATCATTGGACTTCCTAGCCACAATGATTTGCCTCAAACTTCCTTGACCTGACACTGACCTTGGTGTGCTGAACAGTTCATTATGGAAGTTCCAGTCCAAGTTAATTGGGACACCATGTGGGAGAAGATGGCCTACTTTGATTTCCAAAAGCTGGCTCAAAGGGGTTGTACCTTAGGTCAGTCATGGGTAGAGAGCCTTTATACCAAAAGATGAACACCAGCTAGGACTCAGGAGACATTATGAAAACTCCTTAATTGCACAACAGATAGACTTAACCATAGTTTCAGTTGGGAAGCATCCTAGACCAAGTTTAGTCAAAAAATGCCATGAAATGCTTGGAAGCCTGTACTGAGACATATCGGCCATCAACAGGCACATACAGATAAACAACATTTACATGCCATTCAAAAGAAACAATGAAAAGGTTTAAAAAGGAAACAAAAAAGACCACAACACCTCCTGACCAGTAGTCAGCACCAAGATAAGCAGAGATCAACACCAGGAAGTAAACAATACCCCAATCAAAGAATTACCAACTCAGTAAACAACAGCCTAATCAAGCAATTATCAAGAAGACTCCCACCAACATGGAGAGTTCAGACCACTTGTAAATAAACAGAGAGCAAACCCCACACCTTTCTAGCACTGATGATGTTACCTAGTTGGGTGATAAAAAGTGCAAGAAAAGAATCAAGCTCAGAGAACACCAAGGACCCCACAGTTGTGGTTGTTGTTGTCGTTGTCCTCCTCCTCCTCCTCCTCCTCTCTGCAAACCCCACTCCTTTCTAGCACTGATGAAGTTACCTAGTTGGGTACTGAAGCACCTGCAAGAAAACAACCCATTTCAGAGAGCATCAAGGACCCTACAGTTCAACCTTGAGTTACAAATATTCTTTTCTATTGATAACATAAGATGTTTCCACTGGAGTTGATACAGGAAAATGATGTGCTCTTCTACTTCATTAAAGATTGTTTAGTGGATATTATTTTTCTCATTTTTTTTTCCATATTAAAATGTTTTAGGTCTAAGAGAACAATTAAAAAGAATTTCTCCCTCCCTAGATTCTAAGATATTTAACTTACAGAATATGGAAAGATGAGATGGCCACAAAAAGTAGCTTACTGGATGAGACCAAAGGACTATAAGTAGCTCAGTACTTCATTTTCAAGAGGGAAGAAACAAAAGTTGTGTTACCAATAGCACTTAGACTTTTATACCGCTTCACAGTGCTTTACAGCTCTCTCTAAGCGGTTTACAGAGTCAGCCTCTTGCCCCCAACAATCTGGGTCCTCATTTTACCCACTTCGGAAGGATGGAAGGCTGAGTCAACCTTGAGCCTGGTGAGATTTGAACTGCCAAATTGCAGGCAGCCGGCAGGCAGCAGGAGTAGCCTGCAGTACTGCACTCTAACCACTGCACCACCGTGTTAGAGAAGAGAATTATTGGAGGTTTTAGCCCATGTCAGATTGTGATTTTAAATGGGAATTGATTCATTAATGTGAAATATTTATCTCCCAATTCTTTCTCTAAAAGGGAATGTAGAACCCCTTCCTCAATACAATAAATATTTAAAATAATGCTCAGTGTTGATTCTTAAGCCTGGGGTTGAAGACAGATGGCCAATGACCCATCCAACAAGAAGTTATCTAATCAATTGTCTCCTTTAATCTAAATGGAAGATCCCCCCCAAAGAACTTCCTCCCTTTTTTACTACAGAAATCGGTTCAGAACAGAATAACAGAGTTGGAAGGGACCTTGGAGGTCTTCTAGTCCAACCCCCTGCTCAGGCAGGAAACCCTATACCATTTCAGACAAATATTGTCCAATCTCTTCTTGGGACACAGCAACTGTCATAAATATGAACCAGTTGCCAAGCATCTGAATGTTGATCACATGATCATGGGGATGCTGCAAAGCTCATAACTGTGAAAAATGGTCCTAAGTTATATTTTCCAGTGCCGTTGTAACTTTGAACAGTGAACTGTTGTAAGTTGAGGACTAGCTGTAATACTGCACGGCATTTGAAGTCCATTCTGCCTATTTCGTTACCAGGCTTCTTAGAGACCAAGAAAGGTGATTGATAGAAGCACAAACAGACTTGCAAGATCCGGGTTATTATAGCCCATCTCAACAAAAAAAATCATTTTAGCTTTCCCGTGGAGTGAATTTCACAGCCTGGTCTACTTAATAGGATTGACATAATTGGCTAGCACTACCACTTATTTTCTCCTGCATGAAATGTTCTCAAGAAGTTAGCAGGAAGGAGAAGGTGACAATCGGAGAGTACACTTTCAAAGGCAATAATGACGATACATCAGATAACTTGGCCAGAACTTCGATTTTATTTCTGCATGGGATTAAGCCTCCCTGATTCGTGCATTCATTCATTCACCTCAACTAATTCATTACTGTGAATTAATTACTGTAACAAGTAATTAATTGACTTGATGTATTTCTCCCTCCCCCCAAAAATTACCTAATTAAGCCCTAATTTTTGCTAACATTGGGGACAGCAGCCACCTTGAAGGGTCATTAAATACCCATCCATAAATTAACAACTTGCAATATATCTCAAGTTCTTTTCTTTCTTTTTTCTTTCTTTCTTTTTCTTTCTTTTTTTATTTTGGCCCAAATAACCACATGGATGTGTCCAGGTGATCAAGTCAAGAGAGACTTCATATATCACCAACATGGACTGCAATATAAAAAGGGGGAAAAATTGCACTGATGATGGGTTCACTTGTGGAAGACCTTCAGGGCCAGGTTGGGACAGATCATCCTGGAGAAAATCTTTGTGATGATTGAGAGTTGACCTTGAGTTGATGGCACCTCATTAATCAGGTACACTATGGAAACCTTCCAGATTGAAGAATGGGCAGCCATTGGGTTGATATTGTAGGTCACTAGATTGACGTCTTGGTAAAAGAAGTTGCCTTCGGAAGTTGTGGGAGCTTCATCACTTGAGACTTTCAAGAAGAGATTGGACTGCCATCTGTCAGAAATGGTGTAGGGTCTCCTGCTTGAGCAGGGGGTTGGACTAGATGACCTACAAGGTCCCTTCCAACTCTGTTAATCTAACCACAACTACTGCACCTTTCAATTAGGTAATTTACAGCCTCTTACAGAGTGCAGAATAACAAGAGTTGGAAGGGACCTTGGAGGTCTTCTAGTCCAACCCCTGCTCAAGTAGGAGACCCTATACCATTCCAGACAAACGGCTGTCCAGTCTCTTTTTGAAAACTTCCAGTGATGGAGCACCCATAACTTCTGGAGGCAAGCTGTTCCACTGGTTAATTGTTCTCACTGATAGGAAATTTTTCCTTCAATTTGTGGAAATTGATCTTGAAATTTTCTATCTGATAGACACTATAAGGAAGGCTGAGAAACCATAGAATTGGTGCTTTTGAATTGTGGTGTTGGAGAAGACTTTTGAGAGTCCCCTGGACTGCAGGGAGATCCAATCAGTCGATCCTGAAGGAAATCAACCCTGATTGTCCTTTGGAAGGACAGATCCTGAAGCTGAAGCTCAAATCCTTCGGCCACCTAATGAGAAGAGAGGACTCCTTGGAGAAGACCCTGATGTTGGGAAAGAGGGAAGGCAAATGGAGAAGGGGAGGGCAAAGGAGGAGATGGTTAGGTAGAGTCATCGACACAATGGACGTGAATTTGGACAAATTCTGTGAGACAGTGGAGGCTGGTGGTGGCTGGCATGCTGTGGTCCATCAAGTTGCGAAGAGTCGGACATGACTTGATGACTAAACAGCAACCTTCATCACTGGAGGTTTTTAAGAAGAGACTGGACAACTGTTTGTCTGAAATGGTATAGGGCCGTGAAGGCGAACCTATGGCACGCGTGCCAGAGGTGGCACACAGAGCCCTCTCTGTGAGCACGCGTGCCGTCGCCAGCTGTTCTTCCAGTTTCCAGTGCACATGCTGGTCTTCCCAAGCGCCGGAGTGCCAGAAAATGGCCTAGAAAACAGCCTGAAAAATGGCTTGAAAACGGCCTGAAAACGGCCTGAAAAACGGCCCGGAAAACGGCCCAGAAAACGGCCTGAAAATGGCCAAGAAAACCAGCCAAAAATGGCCAAAAAACAGGCATGCGCACACCAGCCAGCTGGTTTTCGGGTTTCCGGTGCTCTGGTGCACTCACATGCATGCACCTGCCTGTGCGTTCCAGTTTGGGCACTCAGTGCCGAAAAGGTTCGCCATCACTGGTATAGGGTTTCCTGCTTGAGCAGGGGGTTGGACTAGAAGACCTCCAAGGTCCCTTCCAGCTCTATTCTGATTGATTGAAAGCATCAGAGTCATTCATGAAGTTGCAGCACAGAAGATTTACTCCAGCCTGTACACAAGAATCTTGGAATTGGAATTCGGGGGGGGGCTGGTGTTGGAGAAGGCTCTTGAGAGTTCCTTGGACTGCAAGGAGATCCAATCAGTCGATCCTAAAGGAAAGCAACCCTGACTGTAATTTGGAAGGACAGATCCTGAAGCCAAAGCTCAAATACGTTGGCCATCTAAGGAGAAGAGAGGACTCCTTGGAGAAGACCCTGGTGTTGGGAAAGTGTGAGGGCAAATGGAGAAGGGGAGGGCAGAGGAGGAGATGGTTAGATAGTGTCATTGACGCAATTAACTGCCACAGAGAGGAGGGGGTCAATCTGTTTTCTAAAGCACCCGAAGGTCAGACAAGGAATAATGGATGGAAACTGATCAAGGAGAGATTCAACCTAGAAATAAGGAGAAATTTTCTGACAGTGCCAGCAATCAACCAACGGAACAGAAGTTGCCTTCTGAAGTTGTGGGAGCTTCATCACTGGAGGCTTTCAAGAAGAGACTGGGCTGTCATCTGTCAGAAATGGTGTAGGGTCTCCTGCTTGGGCAGGGGGTTGGACTAAATAACCTACAAGGTCCCTTCCAACTCTGTTAATCTGTTATGTTAAATGTGAATTTGGGCAATCCTCAGGAGACAGTGGACAACGGGGGTGGGGGGTGGGGGTGGCCTGCAGTTGTCCATGAGGTTGTGAAGAATCAGACATGCCTTAGTTGACTGAACAACAACCTGATAGACCTAATGTAGCATTCTAGCTAGTGTGTAGTGAGTCCCTGGGTGGATTTGATCTACAGTATCTCTGTAAATCACAGTTAAAAGGCAATATGCACCTTTGCAAAAGATGTCCCTTACACTCTCAGCTGCAGGGCACTTTTAGTCTCAGAGAGATTTGAGATGTTCCTTTGAGATCTCACCTCCAAAATGCGGAAGGGGAAAAAAAAACCCCACCCTGATCTTTCTTTTTCATCACTAAAAGAATCCCAGGAGACGTGAAAACACCCAGTTCCTTTCTAACATCTTTGGCCTCGCTGGTCTTCTGAGGACGATTTCGGTGTGGGAAAATCCAGCTGTTGCTATGGCAGCATTGTCACATGCGACATTTCCCGCGGTGTGTTGTTTCAAGAGCTGCACCCTTCCCTTTCTTTGCACAAGTCTTAATTATTCCCGCAGAAGGGATGTGAAGCGCAGGGAGGAGTTGTCTTTCGGAGAGGAAAAAAAAGGAGACATGAATTTAGATTTAAGCCTGACTTAAGCTCTGGCCACTGTCGTTCGGTCAGAATAGAGCTGGAAGGGACCTTGAAGGTCTTCTAGTCCAACGCCCTGCTCAAGCAGGAGACCTTATACCAGTGATACAGTAGTGGGTTCTAAAACCATTTGCTACTGGTTCGCGCATGCGCTCCCATGCGCAGAAGCATCCCGGGCGGGTAAGCGGAGGCTCCCGCTGCCGGCGCTACCGGTTATTAGAACTGGGCCGAACCGGGAGCAACCCACCGCTGCAGTGATGATTAACCTTTTTGGCACCGAGTACCGAAATGAGCGTGCATGCACGCCGGAGCGCTGGAATCCAGAAGAGAGCAGCTGGGCGGTGCACATGCGCACACCAGAACCCGGAAGAGAGCAGCTGGCTGGCACACATGCGTACAATGGAATCCGGAAGAGCAGCTGGCGATGGCGCGCGTGCCCACAGAGAGGGCTCTGCGTGCCACCTCTGGCACACGTGCCATAGGATCGCCATCACAGCTCTATACCATTTCAGACAAGTGGCTGTCCAGGTGATTGTAGTCATAAAAGAGAAGACTTGTAGCTCAGGGTTGAAATGAGGGGTCCTTGGTGCTCTCTGAGCTTGCTTGTTTTCTTGCAGACGTTTCATGATTCAAACTAGGTAACATCATCAGGGCTAGTCACTGGATTTAAGCAGAGAGTGACAGCAAGCAGTACCCCAATCAAGGAATGACCAATTCAGTAAACAACAGACTAATCAAGGAACTACCAAGAGCACGCTTACCAACTCTGACATGGCAAGCTACTTGTATATAAACAGAGCAAACCTCATTCCATTCTAGCACTGATGATGTGCTAGAGCTGGGTAGTGAAATGTCTAACTAAGTTCCAAGAGCATCAAGGACCCCACAGCCCTCCTCCTCCACCTCCACCACCACCACCACCACCACCACCACCTCCTCCTCCTCTTTCTCCTCCTCCTCCCTGCAAACCCCTAGCACTGATGGTGTTACCTAGCTGGATAATGAGAAGTTTGCAAGAAAACAATCAAGTCAGAGCTCCTCCTCCTCCTCCTCCTCCTGCTCCTGCTCCTCCTCTTCTTCCTCCTCCTGCTCCTGCTCCTCCTCCTGCTCCTCCTCCTCCTCCTCCTCCCCATCCTCCTCCTGCTCCTCCTCCCCCTCCTCCTCCTCCTCCTCCTCCTCCTCCTCCCTGCAAAACCCTAGCACTGGTGGTGTTACCTTGGTGGATAATGAGACGTCTGCAAGAAAACAACCAAATCAGAGAGCAATAAGGACCCCACAGTGCAACTCTGAGCTACAAATATTCTCTACTCTTTTTCAGGCGTCTTCCTCAAATGCTAGGACACCTCTTTCAGACCTGCCAGAAGATTGTCTTGGGTTGATGAAGTTCTTATATACCCCCCCGGAGAAGGATTCTTCTAAGTGGCCAGCTGGCTTGTTATTGTCTCCAGCATGACAGCACACCTCCAGAGAACAAGCAAACGCAATGGTGTAACAGGCAGTTAAAAAAAGCAGTGAGTGGTTGGGGCAAGACGCAGCTCCCCACGGGTAGTACAACACCAGAATTTCAAGATACACATGTAATGCATACCTCTTAAATCTGATGAAAGAGAATGAAGCTTTAAATGGTAGCTGATAGACTACGCGAGCAAAATAGAATATAATTCTGGGCCCCAACACGGTCTGACATGTGAAGCCAAAACTGACTATTCATAATTTGCCCTGTTTATGTTTGCAAGAGAAAAATACTGAAGGAAAACAACCTCTCCCAAATTATAGGATGACTGGTCAGAAATTTGGGAGAATCTTCTGATACAATGAGTAAAAAATCAGGCTAGCAGATGGTAAATACTCCTAGTTTTCAAGTAGTCTAAGAATCCCATTGTTTTACTTTGGGGATGAGACAGCATTTAAAATATTGAAAGTGTTTTATATTGAGTCTCATAAAATGCTTACCATGTAGGTGTAGACCCTTGAATAGAAAACAAATGTCCAGGCTAAAAGAAATTTAGGAAACTGTTTGAGGGAACTAAGCCAGAATAGAATAGAAATAGCATATGAATTTCAAATGTCAAATTCTTTTTTCTCCACATTTTTCTGGTCCAAAAGGAATAAAACAAAGAGGTCTCTAGTTTTCAGCATGTGGTACCATGGACAGTTCCAGTACTGGCAATCCAAGCTAGTACCAAGGACAGCTTCATACCATAACCCATGAAAGTTAGATACAGTCTACTACAGAATACAGAATAACAGAGTTGGAAGAGACCTTGAAGGTCTTCTAGTCCAACCCTCTGTTCAAGCAGAAGAAGCTATATCACTCCGGACGAATGGCTGTCCAGCCTCTTCTTGAAAACCACCAGTGATGGAGCACCCATAATTTCTGAAGGCAAGTTGTTCCACTGACTAATTAATTCTTCTCACTGACAGGAAATTTCTCCTTAATTCTAAGTTGGATCTTTCTATTATAAGCTTGCACCTATTACTTCTTGTTCTGCCTTCAGGTGCTTTGATGAATAGGTTGACCTCTGCTTCTCTGTGACAACCCCTCAAATATTGGAAGACTATTATCACATCAACTGTAGTCCTGCTGTTCGTTGAAGTAGAGATATCCAATTCCCTCGACCGTTCATCATACCTATATCTTATTTACTGGTACATTCCCTTGCATGACATGAGAACTGAAATACCTTTGCGTAGAAAACTTTGCATTCCACAATTCAACTAACCTTGTGGGGCGACCGGAACAATCTGGAACTGAACACACTCAAAACCGTAGAAATGGTGGTAGACTTTAGGAAAAACCCTCCCATACTTCCAACTCTTACAATAATAAACAACACAGTATCAACAATAGAGACCTTCAAATTTCTAGGTTCTACCATATCGCAAGATCTAAAATGGACACCTAACATCAAAAACGTCATCAAAAAAGCACAACAAAGAATGTTCTTTCTGCGCCAACTCAGAAAGCTCAAACTGCCCAAGGAGCTGCTGACACAGTTCTACAGAGGAATTATTGAGTCTGTCATCTGCACCTCTATAACTGTCTGGTTTGGTTCTGCAACCCAACCAGACAGACCCAGACTCCAGAGGATACTTAGAACTGAAGAACAAACACTTGCTACCAACCTGCCTTCCATTGAGGACCTGTATACTGCATGAGTCAAAAAGAGGGCTGGGAA
>QLTV01004459.1:1348132-1359696 GCA_003457575.1 Thermophis baileyi
AGACACAATAGGAACTACACAACAAGCCCCTTCATTGCATCAGCCCAAGCTTCAACCATGCTTGACTCAGAAAACCTACAAGGTTAGCTATGACCTCTATAGCAGCCAATAGCTTACCACAGGAACAGGAAGCTCACGTTCAAGGCCAAGAGAGGGTATAAATAACCCTCACTCTCCACCCCATGTGGTCCTGTTCACCAATAAACCATCTTTCCAATCAGCCTCCATGTTTCCAGTGTCTTTCTCCCCACTTGGAACTGAACCGGGTGGATATTTCCTCCAACAATACCTAGCAGTCACCAAGCACCCACGTTTTGATCACGTGACCATGGGGATGCTGCAATGGACATAAGTGTGAAAACGGTCATAAGTCATTTTTTTCAGTGCCCTTGTTACTTCAAACAGTCACTAAATTAATGGTTGTAAATCAAGAACTACCTCTAAATCCATAATGTTCCCTTAAATAAAATGCAGGAACAACGAGACTCTCCTGTTCATCATAAATGGTCCTTCAACTATCCCAAGATAGTTGAGGTGCTTCAGATGCTTTGGAGAATAGATTGACCTCCCTCTCTGGAATATCTCAGGGGCTGCCCCAAAGAAGAGGGGGAGTCAACCTACTGTTGTGACCCAGCACGGCAAGCCCCCAGGAAATGACACACACACACACTGTTTGCACAACAAATATTACTTTACTACTAATAATACGGCTTAGTAGTAAGTTCTATAAAGTTTTTCAACACAGTTCTTGTGGAGAGTCAGATAACACTGTGGCCAGGATTCAAAATATCAAAATGCAAGCAGGCCATGAAGTCCCGAGGTATCTTCCACTTACTGGAGTTTCAATCAGAGGCTCCTCCTCTCCACTGGAGTCACTCATCTCCTTCTGGGGAGGTGCAGAAGGCCCTGTTTGGTTATCGTCCTCTGGCACTGCGTCCTCCTCGGTCTCGGACTCAGGTGCCGGAGATACAGGATGATATTGCCACCCCATGGTCGGTTCTTGGTCTTCTGGATCCATGAGCAGCTGCGCGGGACACCTATTCTCCAAAGCACCTGAAGGCAGGACAAGAAGCAATGGGTGGAAACTAATCAAGGAGAGAAGCAACCTGAAATTAAGGAGAAATTTCATGACAGTGAGAACAATTAATCAGTGGAACAACTTGCCTTCAAAAGTTGTGGGTGTTCCATCACTGGTGGTTTTTACAAAGAGAGTGGACAGCCCCTTGCCTGAAATGTTACAGGGTCTCCTGCTTGAGTAGGGGGTTGGACTAGAAGACTTCCAAGGTCCCTTCCAACTCTGTAATTCTGTTAAGATAGTCACAACTTCCTCCCTTAGAGACCCCTTCCTTCTGCTGTGTCCGTCTTTGAATTTTCAGACCTTTTTAGGTAACCTAAACTAGACAAATACCTCAAGATACTAATATTATTCTTTTTCTTCCCACGGTGTAGAACTCTTAAAAGCAGAAGGACATTTACAAAAGAGTGGAGAAACAGAAAACTACTGAAAGAAGAATGAAGAAAGAAAAGAAAAGATCAGAGGCAGAGATTGAAAAGAAAAGAAAATTGGAGCAAACAAGGTTCCCGAGAGATCCGTTGTTTGTTCAGCCGGCAAAGAAGTCCAAAATGGGAGTTGAAATTAGTATAATGGTTGATGAGAACCCAAAGACAAGAGTACTATAGTCCTTTAATCAAGGGTTTGGCTGCACATAACTGTGACATCCTGTAATTGGCTTCTCATTTTTGATGTTTCAGTTATAGCTTCCTTTGTTTATCACAGCCTGGAGAGACAAAACCAGCAAAAGGGATGAGATGTTCAGATACAGATGTTAGTTCAGCTTGGAAGAAAAAATGTTGAAAACACCCAGCCACCCCAGTTTCAGAGGAGGTAACTTCTTTTTTTTTAAGAATTCGCAGGAAAAAAATTACACTGCAGTTGGAGCAGATGTCTACTCAAAGGCTAAATTCAGTCAGCCTTGCTCCAAAGGAACACCTGTGGGATTTCAGATATATGAATTGTGGAATGTGTTTATGTTTTAGTTATGGAGCCTGTTTGGTCCAGTGAATAAGGCTCTGAACTAGAAGCTGGGAGACGGTGAGTTCTAGTCGAGAAGAGCCAAGGTAGCGCAGTGGTTAGAGTGCAGTACTGCAGGCTACTTCAGCTGACTGCTAGCTGCAGTTCGGCAGTTCAAATCTCACCAGCTCAAGGTTGACTCAGCCTTCCATCCTTCCGAGGTGGGTAAAATGAGGATCCAGATTGTTGGGGGCAATATGCTGACTCTGTGAACCGCTTAGAGAGGGCTGTAAATCACTGTAAAGCGGTATATAAGTCTAAGTGCTATTGCTAGTCCTGCCTTAGGCATGAAAGCCGGCTGGGTAACTTTGGATCAATCACTAGGAGACTGTGAGTTCTAGTCCTGAATTAGACACAAAACCTACTGGGTGACCTTGGGCCAATCACCAGAAGATGGTGAATTGTAGTGCTGCTTTAGGCACGAAATCCATTGGGTGACTTTGGGCCAATCACCAGAAGTTGGTAGATTTCTAGTCCTGCCTTAAGCATAAAAGCCGACTGAGTGGCTTTGGGCCAATCATCAGGAGATTGTGAGCTCTAGTTCTGCCTTAGGCACAAATGTTGGCTGGGTGACTTTGGGCCAGTCACTCAGAAATAGTGAGTTCTAGCCAGAGGTGGGCGTCACATACTGTAACAACCGGTTCGCCCAGCACCGAAAATGTGAGCGCACACGCAGCATCAAAAATACTGCAATTCGCTCACGCATGCCTTCCGCAGATGTGTGCGGCATCAAAAGCACAGCGATATACCCACAGATCGCATCTACCGGTTCGCCCGAACCTGTCCAAACCGGCAGCAGCCCACCACTGGTTCTAGTCCTGCTGTAGGCATGAAAGTCAGCTTTGGGGACAATCACTTTCACTCAGCTTAACCAACCTCACAAGGTTGTTGTGAGGAAAATAGGAGGAGGAAGAAGAGGTACTGGGTATGTTTGCTGCCTTGAGTGACTTATAAAGTAAGAAAGGTGGGATAAACATCAAATAACTAAAAGCAAATAAATAAATTTCAGCCTTGATTCTTAGATGTAAGGAGACCCCAAATAGACAGAACATTAGAAATAGATGATGATTATAACTAATAAAAATACTGATTTCAAAATAATCTTTCTGCTTGTTCATTGGAAAAAAATGCACATATTGAGGTGTTGAACAAAAAATAAACCTAACAAAATTCTCACCCAGCTTCCTAATAAAGAGAGGTTGTCAAATTGTTATTATATAACAATTTATAGATCTCTCTGACAAATTGAAAGACAAAAAGGAAAAGTACAAACAATGGAAAGAGGGACACATAACTAAGGCAGGATATCAGCAGATGGCCAGAATCTGCAAAGACGAAGTCGGGAAAGCAAAGGCCCAGAATGAGCAAAGACTTGCAACAAAAGTCAAAGATAATAAAAAAAAGTTTATTCAAACATATAAATAACAAGAAAAAAAAATCAAGGAATCAGTCGGTCCACTAAAGAGAGAAGACGACAAAGAAGTAACAGTCAACACAGAGAAAGCAGAGCTGCTTAACTCATTCTTTGCATCAGTCTTCACGCAAAAAGAAACTGTAGCCCAACTAACCAGAAACACAACTGCAAAAAACAGACTGGAAACAAAAGTCAACATAAGCAAAAAAAACAGTAAGAGACCCCCTGTCTGAACTTGATGAATACAAATCACCAGGACCAGACGGATTACACCCCAGAGTCCTAAAGGAGCTGGAAGATGTCATCTCAGAACCACTGCACCACATCTTTCAAAAATCCTGGAAAACCGGGGAACTACCAGAGGACTGGAAAAGAGCTGATGTGGTTCCCATCTTCAAAAAAAAAGGGGGGGGGAGACCCAGGAAACTACAGACCAATCAGCCTAACATCAATACCCGGGAAGATACTGGAAAAGATAATAATAAAAACAGATCTGTCAACACCTACCAGTAGAAACGAGTAAAGTAATAACTAGCAGCCAGCACGGGTTTGTTAAAAACAGATCATGCCAAACCAATCTTATTTCATTCTTCAACACAGTGACTAAATTAGTAGACCAGCAAAATACTGTGGACATAATATACTTAGACTTCAGCAAGGCATTTGACAAAGTAGACCACAACCTACTTCTTCGTAAGCTAGAACAAAGTGGGATAGACAGCTTCACCACCAGATGGATCCACAACTGGCTGACAAACCGTACTCAACGAGTAGTCCTTAATGGGTCTAAGTCCACATGGAGAGAAGTAAGCAGTGGGGTACCACAAGGCTCCGTCTTAGGCCCAGTACTCTTCAAGATCTTCATAAACGACTTAGATGAGGGAATAGAAGGGGAACTTACCAAATTTGCAGATGATACTAAGCTGGCAGGAATAGCTAACACCCTAGAGGATAGGCTCAAGATCCAGATGGATCTTCACAGACTTGAACACTGGGCTCTATCTAACAAAATGAAATTCAATGCAGACAAATGTAAAGTCCTACACTTAGGTAACAATTCAAAGTTTACAATCGCACTGAAAAAAGCGACTTATGACCGTTTTTCACACTTATGACTGTTGCAGCCTCCCCATGGTCATAATTCAGAAGCTTGGCAACTGACTCACATTTATGATCCTAAGTTGCATTAACAGAGGGATACAATCAAAATCAAGTGAGGTACTAATACCACTCTATAAAGCCTTAGTAAGACCACTAGAATACTGCATCCAGTTTTGGTCACTATACTATAAAAAGATTTTGAGACTCTAGAAAGAGTGCAGAGAAGATCAACAAAGATGATTAGGGGACTAGAGACTAAAACATATGAATGGTTACAGGAACTGGGCATGGCTAGTCTAGTGAAGAGAAGGACCAAGGGAGACATGACAGCAGTGTTCCAATATTTGAGGGGCTATCACACAGAGGAGGGGGTCAACCTATTTTCCAAAGCACCGGAAGGCCAGACAAGGAATAATGGATGGAAACTGATCAAGGAAAGATTCAACTTAGAAATAAGGAGGAACTTTCTGACAGTGAGAACAATCAACCAATGGAACAGCTTGCCTTCAGAAGTTGTGGGAGCTTCATCACTTGAGACTTTCAAGAAGAGATTGGACTTGTTGGTCTTCTGCTTGAGCGGGGGGTTGGACTAGATGACCTATAATGTCCCTTCCAACTCTGTTAATCTGTTAATATCTGGACTAAAATAAAATTTCAAGAATGTTGGTGTATTAATCTTGGTGTTAATCTCCACTTATCTGGACTAGGAGGCCTCCAAGGTCCCTTCCAGCTCTATCCTGATTGATTGATTGATTGATTGATTGATTGATTGATTGATTGATTATCTGGGTGTTGATTGCTGGTAGGGAGATGTTTTCTTCCTTTTTGGGGTTTTAATTGTCTCTTTTGAATGGCAGGTAAATGTTGTTTATCTCTATGTATCTGTTGATGGCAGCTTTGTCTGAATGCCAGGATTCCAGGAATTCTCCAGAAATTGCAGTTCAATCCTGAGCTATAAATATCCTCTTCCAATTTTTTCTTTTTATGGCTGGAGTAAAGATGAAGTCCAAGAATGGCCTGGGGGGGGGGGAAATGGAGCCTGTCTAAAGGTTTCACAACGCGTCGCATGAATTCCATCAGTAAGAGGTATAAATCACGGTTTATGATTTAGCCTGTTGTACAAAACTAGCCCACTGTACTTTATTTATTAAGCAAACCATGACCTAGCATGTGGCATGAACAATGAGGCAGCTGAGGTAATAAATTTCTTCAGGATACTGAGTTAGTTCTCAAAAGGGGATGAAGTTCAACCAAATACGGTATCATGAATTTTGGTTTTATTTAAAAAAAATAATTGTTCAATTTCCCGTATAGGCATAGGTTCGCCTCACGGCCTTATACCATTCCAAATAAGTGGCTGTCAAATCTCTACTTGAAAACCTCTAGAGAGGGAGATTGTGATCCTGAATCCTGATCCTGACAACATCCAGAGATTGTGATCCTGAATCCTGATCCTAAACCTGACATTTATTCTTTAGTTCAACAACTTCTTCTCTCTTAACTAAATAAAGTTCTTCTTGTGTTAATTGTGATGTCCTTGTTGGCCGTAATATCAAAGCAGATGACCTTGGCTACCTCTTGAAGTTATTTTCAACTTCCTACTCTGATCTACAGCCTTGAGATTTCCTCTTGGTTGTTTTTTTTAAGTTTTTTTTATTAATAACACAACTAAAAACATTGGACATGGTGTGCCTTTCCCAGTTTGAA
This sequence comes from Thermophis baileyi, assembly GCA_003457575.1. NCBI lineage: Eukaryota > Metazoa > Chordata > Lepidosauria > Squamata > Dipsadidae > Thermophis > Thermophis baileyi. The sequence goes on from QLTV01004459.1 coordinate 1,354,426, forward strand.
CAATTCTGTCAAGTTTTACCTTACAACAAATACGCTATATAAATATATACAGTCTATCACTATTCAAATACATAGATTCTTTTTTCTGTGAGAATTACATCCATACCGACTATCGCAACATAAGAAAGGAGGAATTGTGGTATATACTAAGGAGGGAATTTCGGCAAAACAAATTTATAAAGATGAGGAAGGTAGGATATTAATAATAGAGGTAATTTTGAATAAAAAAAGAGTGGTCCTTGTGGAAATGTATGCTCCGAATGAGGGGCAAAAACAATTTTACAAAAAGCTACATGATGTTACTGGAGAGATTGAAAATGATAATATTTGCATACTGGGTGACTTCAATGCAATAGTGGATAGATATCTAGACTATAGAAGTGATAAAATAAGGAAAGGAATTAGAAGAATATTACCCAGTACCTTTTTTAAAATGGCAGAGGAATTGAACCAGGGGTGAAATCCAGCAGGTTTTGACAGGTTCTGGAGAACCGGTAGCGGAAATTTTGAGTAGTTCGGAGAACCAGCAAATACCACCTCTGGCTGGCCCCAGAGTGGGGAGGGAATGGAGATTTTGCAATATCCTTCCCCCAGGAGTGGGGAGGGAATGGGGATTTTGCAGTATCCTTCGCCTGCCATGCCCACCAAGCCACGCCCACCAAGCCATACCACGCCCACCAAGCCACACCCACAGAACCGGTAGTAAAAAAATTGGGATTTCACCACTGAATTGAACATTCAGAATAGCTGGAGAGAGAGAAATTTGGGGAAAAAGCAGTATACATATTACTCGGGTCGACACGCATCGTGGTCTAGAATTGACATGGCCTGGATCTCAGCAGAATTAAGTTTGGAAGTGGAAGAAGTTACAATTGACCCTGAGATTTCCTCTTGTTTTAACCAGGTCAAATCCTGCTTAGCCTTTGCAAAAAAAAAAATCACTCGAGAGTTGCTAGCTGTATTAAAATTCCATACCTGAGTACCTTCGAAGGACAGTTCGAACCAACATCTATCATCCTAACTTGTTTTTCTTTTTCCAATTTAAAAAAAATGTATAAGAAATGCCCAGCTCACAAAAAATGCAACTTTAGGCGGTGTACAACAAAAATACAAGCAAGAATATAATGGACCTCGTGAAAACAACCAACAATTGCAATAACAAGACCCAGCAGTACATATTACAGATAGTCCTCGACTTACGACCATAATTGAGCCTGTTGCTAAGCGAGACAGTTGTTCAGTGAATTTTGCTCCGTTTTATGACCTTTCTTGCCACAGCTGTTAAGTGAATCATTGCAGTTGTTAAATTAGTAACACAGTTGTTAAGTGAGTCTGGCTTTAGCAATAGCAATAGCAATAGCACTTAGACTTATATACCGCTTTACAGTGCTTTACAGCCCTCTCTAAGCGGTTCACAGAGTCAGCCTATCGCCCCCAACAATCTGGGTCCTCATTTTACCCACCTCGGAAGGATGGAAGGCTGAGTCAACCTTGAGCCGGTGAGATTTGAACTGCTGAACTGCAGCTAGCAGTCAGCTGAAGTAGCCTGCAGTACTGCACTCTAACCACTGCGCCACCTCGGCTCTCCGCTTTGCTTGTCAGGAGGTCGCAAAAGGGGATCACATCAGAGATGGGTTCCTCCCGGTTCGGACCGATTCGCCTGAACTGGTAGCGACCCGCTGGTGACGTTATGATGATGTCATGGATCCGGTTTGGTCGGTGCCGGTCCGTGGACGCCGCCATCTTTTTTTTGATTTTTTTTGAATTTTTTTACAGGTTTTCTTTCTTCTGCGCATGCGCAGAAGCCTCGTTTCCGGCACTGCGCATGTGTCGCCATCTTGTTTTTGGCTTTTTTTTTTTAGGATTTTTTTTAATTTTTTTTGCACTGCACATGCGCACGCGCAGTGCAGGAGGAAGCGAACCGGCAGCGAGGTAAGTTAGAACCCACCCCTGGATCACGTGACCCTGGGACACTGCAACCGTCATAAATATGAGTCAGTTGTGAAGCAGCTGAATTTTTATCGTGTGACCACGGGGAGGCTGCAATGGTCATAAGTGTGAAAACCGGTCATAAGTCACTTTTTTCAGTGCTGTTGTAACTTTGAACAGTCAGTAAATGAACTGTTGTAAGTCAAGGACTACCTGTACATTGTGGAGGATGAGTTCATGTAGCATCCTGGCCCAAATGCCAGAGACAGCATCCTGATTTTCAAAGCCTTCCTAATGGCTGGCAGGATTGGGGTAGTTAGATTGGGGTAGATATCTAACAAAATGAAATTCAACGTAGAGAAAAGTAGAGTTTTACACTTAGGCAAGAAAAACCAAAAGTAGACCTATAGACTGGCTGAAATCAGGCTTAATAGCAATAGCAATAGCACTTAGACTTATATACCGCTTCACAGTGCTTTTACAGCCCTCTCTAAGCGGTTCACAGAGTCAGCCCTATTGCCCCCAACAATCTGGGTCCTCGTTTTACCCACCTCGGAAGTATGGAAGGCTAAGTCAACCTTGAGCCGGTGAGATTTGAACCGCCAAACTGCAGCTAGCAGTACAGCTGAAGTAGCCTGCAGTGCTGCACTCTAACCACTGCGCCACCTCGGCTCTTAATAGCAGTAACAGTGAGATAGGGTCTCCTGCAACCAAGATGATTAGGGGGCTGGAGGCTAAAACCTACGATGAACGGTTGCAGGAACTGGGCATGGCTAGTCTAGTGAAGAGAAGGACCAGGGGAGACATGATAGCATGAGGGGCTGCCACAGAGAGAAGGGGGTCAAGCTATTTTCCAAAGCACCCAAAGAACAGACAAGGAATAATGGATGGAAACTGAACGAGGAGAGATTCAACATAGAAATAAGGAGGAATTTTCTGACCGTGAGAGCAATCAACCAATGGAACAGAAGTTGCCTTCGGAAGTTGTGGGAGTTTCATTGCTGGAAGCTCTTTCAAGAAGAGACTGGACTGCCATCTGTCAGAAATGGTGTAGGGTCTCCTGCTTGGGCAGGGGGTTGGACTAGATGACCTACAAGGTCCTTTCCAACTCTGTTAATCTGTTAAACCTCCAAAGTCCTTCCAGCTCTCTTCTGATCCAGTATGATTCAATGGTCTTGACGTGGCATGCAGAAGTAATGCTCCATCACCCTGAGGTTTTCAAGAAGATACTGGACAACCATTTGTTTGAAATGGGATAGGGTCTCCTGCTTGAGCAGGGGGTTGGACTAGAAGACCTCCAAGGTCCCTTTCCAACTCTGTTATTCGATCTTCTATCCCATGTGGTTTTATAGGTGATAATCAGCACCTTGAATTGTACCTGAACCCGGAACCAGGTCACTTGCAAAGTAGACGTAAGACATGAGCACACCAAGGTCCCACTGGTGCACCAGAAGAAGCTTGCAAAGACCTTTCTGGGTGCAACTCTTCTCTTCTCTTTGAACAGGAGCTGCAAGTCCAAGAGGACTTTTAATTGCAGGTTGGTTCTGGTGGAAGGAAAATGGGTCAAAGCTTAACTTTCAATTGTCTATGGAGATTCTCAGTCCTCCAGGTCATGGTTGTCCCAAAGGTGATTCCCCCCCCCCAAAAAAAGCACCTTTGGGTCAACAATGACCTGGACAACTGAGAAATTCCATAGACATTTAGCTATGCAATTTGGGATGAACACCCTTCGAATGGGGTGGGAGTATGAACGGATATCCAGAGAAAATTGCAGACTACAGGAGCCATTTGCACTACTCAGGTGACCCTGAGGACACAGATAAACCTCCAGGTGGCCTCAACAACCCTATAAAAGGATGCAAATGACCAGCTGTCCGCAAGGAATATCAATCCTTCCATTCCCCACCATCCAGTCAGAGCTGAAGAAGCTTCTCAGATGAGAAGCGAAATGTCTTCAAAGAAAACCCAGAAAGTCCAGTTGCCTCTTGAAAAAAAAGCACCTTTTGGTTAACTCTCAATTTTGGGAAATTTTGGGCTCAGTTACTATCACATGTCCAGGACTACCTGTATCTGTTATTCTCCATCATTTGATCATTTCCTGATCGAAGGCAAAGGGAGAGGTATTTTCAAAGGAGTTAAGAAAATAGCCTCCCTCTGACACAATTTGGATAACTCAGAGGGGAGGCGGAAGAAAAAGAAACATACACTCGAAAAAAAATAATAATAATGGAAGGGCCTTTCATTTGCTTCAACCGAGGTAGCCAATTTAAATTTTCATAAAGGAAGTGCTGATGTGTGTCCCAGTGAGATGAAGTGTCAAATCAAGCTACTCTTCAGCGTTAAACTACCATCATTTCGCCCCCACGAAATCAGGTTCCTTAAGAATCGGGAACAAGGATCGCAGTATAATCAAAATAATACCGAATCCTCACTTTGGGGCTGACGGTAAGCAATTTTCAGCTCTCGTAGGCTCAAAGGAAACAAACGTGAAGAGAAACTTAATTTGTTGTTTGCTGGCCTCCTGGCAGAGATTCCATTGGCTTCTTGGAAGGGGTGTTTTGTGAGACTTTTTCAGGACGTCTGAGGAAAGCCACTTGCTTTGCAAGCAATGCTCTGAGGCTGTCTTTGCAGGCTAAAAAACCAGAAACAACTTTGTGTGTCTTCACATAGACTTGTTTTCCAGCTTGTTTTTTTTTTATTATGAGGAAAGTCTGAAAGATTTCAAGAACCATCTTAATTAGGAGCAGCATATCTGGGCTGCCAACAGCTAGATCAGGTTTCTCCAAACTTGGCAACTTTAAGACTTCAATTCCCAGTATTCCTCAGCCAGTGTGATCCAGATGGAAATAAGGTGGAAGCGAAGACCTACAGCAAATGTTCCTCTTTGTTGCCATTTAATGGTCCTCTGGTCCTGTGTTGTAATGTGGACTGGGTTCCTGGGAAGGCGGGGTTCATTGCAGAGGAGCAAGAGACAACTCAGTTCAGATACTTTGGGGTCTTTGATGCTCTCTGAGCTTGGTTGTCCATGGTACATCGTCCATGGTAGAAGGGAGTAGGGTTTGTGGAGAGGAGGAGGAGGAGAAGGAGAAGGAGAAGGAGAAGGAGAAGGAGGAGGAGAAGGAGAAGGAGAAGGAGGAGGAGAAGGAGAAGGAGAAGGAGGAGGAGGAGGAGGAGGAGAAGGAGGAGAAGGAGAAGGAGGAGAAGGAGGATGCTTTCTGAGCGAAGGAGATGGAGTAGGAGAAGGAGAAGGAGAGGGAAAAGGAGAAGGAGAAGGAGAAGGAGAAGGAGAAGGAGAAGGAGAAGGAGAAGGAGAAGGAGAAGGAGAAGGAGAAGGAGAAGGAG
>QLTV01004459.1:1400265-1415253 GCA_003457575.1 Thermophis baileyi
ATCTTGCTTTTTGAAGTTGGTTGTTTTCTTGTAGATGTTTTATTACCCAACTAGGTAACATCATCAGTGGTGGAAGGTTGTTGGGTGTGTGGAAAGGAGGAAGAGGAGGAGGACAACAACTGTGGGGTCGTGATGCTCTCTGAGCTTGGATGTTTTCTTGTAGATGTTTTATTACCCAACTAGGTAACATCATCAGTGCTAGAGGAGGAGGGGGAGGGGAGGAGGAGAGGAGGAGGAGGGGAACTGTGGGGTCCTTGGTGCTCTCTGAGCTTGGTGGTTCTCTTGCAGACGTTTCATGACCCAACTAGGGAACATCATCAGTGCAGGAAGGAACTGGGGTTGGAGGAAGAGGAGGAGCAGGAGTTAATCCCAGGTTGCTTCTCTCCTTGGTTAGTTTCCATCCATTGTTTCTTGTCTTGCCTTCTGGTGCTTTGGAAAATAAGTTGACCCCCCTCTTCTTTGTGGCAGCCCCTCAAATACTGGAATACAGCTATCATGTCCCCCTTAGTCCTTCTTTTCTCTAGACTAGCCAAACCCAAATCCTGCAGCCGTTCTTCATATGTTTTAGTCTCCAGGCCCTTAATCATCTTAGTTGTTCTTCTCTGCACTTTTTCCAAAGTCTCAACATCTTTTTTGTAATGTGGTGACTAAAACTGGATGCAGTGTTCCAGGTGTGGCCTTACTCCATGCTTTGAACATCTGCCCCAGGAGAAGCTGGAGCCATAACCCATTCACTCTACTTAACAGTTGTCGGGTTATATCTAGTTATGCAGATAACTGCTTAATCTGGCCAGATTTCTATCTATAGACGAGCAGCAATAAAGAACCTAATCTGAAGTATCTCCTCGTCTCCTTCTTGGTTCCTTGGGCCCAACACTGAAGATAAAAATGCATTATGGGTAAAGAGATGAGTCATGGGTTTGTCAACCTGCATTCTCCAAATACATGTGGCTTGCAATTCCCAGGATTGCTTAGGCATTTGATGCCCTTGGATGTCTATGAATATTCTAAGTTATCCAGGTCATGATTGTCCCAAAGGTGCTTACCACCCCCCCCCCCACAAAAGCAACTTGAAGGTGTTTCACTTCTCATCCAAGGAGCTTCTTCAGTTCTGACTGAATGGTGGCGAATGGAAGGATTTCTATTCTTTGCAGTCATCCGGTTATTAGCACTCATGCTGAGAATCATTGAGGCCACTTGAAGGTTTATCTGTGTCCTTGGGGTCACCAGAGTGATGCAAATGGGTGTGGAGCCTTCTTGGAACTGCTGAAAGGACTGTGTTGTAGCCTGGAGATAGATGATGTCGTATCCCTTCCCCTCTGTTGAGGGAGATCTGTTCAATTTTGACATAGATGGCCTCTTTGACCCCTCTTTCAAACCAGCCGTCCTCTCTGCCCAAAATGTGGACTCTGTACAGAATGATGACTGCAAGGAATAGAAATCTTTCCATTCTCTGCCATTCAGTCAGAATTGAAGAAGCTTCTTGGATGAAAAGAGAAATGTCTTCAAGTCCAGTTGCCTTTTGAAGAAGAAAAAAGCACCTTTGGGATGTCCTTGGTTGATGCCACTTTGAAGAACATCAGGGCAAAATCAAGATGGGATTAAAAAGAGATGCATGAGGAGAAGCGAAGCCAAGACTGCTCAGGGCTATTTAACAGATTAACAAGAGTTGGAAGTGACCTTGTAGGTCATCTAGTCCAACCCCCCCCCCCCCCAACCGGATACCCCACCCCCTTTCTGACAGATGGCAGTCCAGTCTATTCTTGAAAGTCTCAAGTGATGAAGCTCCCACAACTTCTGAAGGCAACTTCTGTTCCATGGGTTGATTGTTATCACTGTCAGAAAATTTCTTCTTAGTTTTCAGTTGGATCTCCCTTTAATAATAACAGAATAACAGAGTTGGAAGGGACCGCGTAGGTCATCTAGTCCAACCCTCCCGCCCAAGCAGGAGACCCTACACCATTTCTGACAGATGGCAGTCCAGTCTCTTCTTGAAAGCCTCCAGTGATGAAGCTCCCACAACTTCCGAAGGCAACTTCTGTTCCGTTGGTTGACTGCTCTCACTGTCAGAAAATTCTCCTTATTTCCAGGTTGAATCTCTCCTTGATCAGTTTCCATCCATGATTCCTTGTCTGGCCTGATTTTCCTGCTGCTCGAATATCTTCCCCTAGAAAATAAAATAAAAAATGTTCAGCGCATATGTGCAAAAAAGGAAGGCAGGTGTTTCTCCAGCTTTTGTGTCATTCGTGGCAAAACATTTTGTCAGCTTTCTGCTGACAAAGGTTTCTTCTTACCGAGGTCCACTCGGCTCATTCTGCTGAGTCACTTCCGACAGCACCAGAGCCTCTATCTATTTGCCTTCCAGCTGGGTTTATTTTATTTTTTTATTTTTTATTGAAAGCAGAAGAAAGCAATAAAAATCCCGAGGAAACAAAATAATCAGCCAGCCCCAAAATTATTTCTGGAAAGAAAAAGAAAAAAGTTGATACCAGAGTATTCTTGGACCATTCCCAGTTAGTTTGTCCCAATTCTCCCCTGCGGTTGTGATGTGTCTTCTTTTGCTGCGTGTTTTTGGGTGATTGTTCTCCTTGCGAAGACTTCATCAATTATCCTGTCCACACATTCCCAGGTTGGGCTAGAAGCCTCTTTTGCGTCTTGTGACATTTTGCGATAAGCGCATTAGGAGGACTAGAAGGATTAAAATATGCAAATGCTTCAAGAAAGTTCTCCCTGCTACAATATGTGTCTTTCAGCCCTTAAAGGTAAAGGTTCCCCTCGCACTTGCATGCTAGTCGTTCCCGGCTCTAGGGGGCAGTGCTCATCTCCGCTTCAAAGCCGAAGAGCCAGCGCTGTCCGAAGACGTCTCCGTGGTCATGTGGCCGGCATGACTCAACGCCGAAGGTGCACGGAACGCTGTTACCTTCCCACCAAAGGTGGTCCCTATTTTTCTACTTGCATTTTTAAATGCTTTTGAACTGCTAGGTTGGCAGAAGCTGGGACAAGTAACGGGAGCTAACTCCGTTACGCGGCGCTAGGGATTCGAACCACTGAACTGCCGACCTTTCTGATCGACAAGCTCAGCGCCTTAGCCACTGAGCCATCGCGTCCCTTCTTTCAGCCCTTAACTCAGCCAATTAAAAAAACACACTTTGTCAGGGTTCCGACCGATGCCCTAATAAAAGCAGGAACCTCAAGCCAGTTTTCAAGAAAAATCCAGTTGTTTATTAGGAGCGCCATGTCGGCACAGACCTAGTAAAGGCAGCTCTGACCCCACTCAGTTTGCGACTTGCCTCTGACCCTGTTTACCCCTCCCCCCCAAGTTGTGTCATCAGTCACATTCCCCAACGAAGCAATTTCGCGGGTCGTAGGAGTCACTCCCTCCGGCCGTTACTGGTTTCTGTGGAGATGGCCTTGACTTTGGCCGGCTAGGATGTGCGTTGTTTTGACTGAGGTGCAAATTCCTCAATGCAGCTGCGAGGCTCGATTCCCCATCCCCCTGCCTATGGCAACTCGGGAGCAGGTGAGGGAAGCTTTGCAAGTTGACAGTCAGCTTCCCTCACTTCCCGAAGGCAACCTGTGCAAAGCAAAAACAGTTTGAGTACAGGTATACATTTTAGGGGTGTGATCCCCTCCCCAGACTTTGTCGGGTTCCTTTCATGGAATTTAGCTATGAGGCGATGGAAGTTTCTGCTCTTTACCCAGGATGCCTCTGATAGATTCCAGTTCTCTTGGAATTGAAAGTGCCTTACCTTAGAAGGTGCGGACCAGGTGAGTAGAAAAGAAAGAGACTTGGGCCTTGTACAGAATTATGTTAAGAAGGTGTCCAATAGTTAGCAGCTTAGATTCTCCAATGAAGGAAGTAGAAAAGGTTTACATTTTTTGACCTTGCCCAAGTGTTAAGATTGGCTCCTGAGATGAAATTTAGGAACCGTCAGAAGGAAGGCACAAAAATGGGGCTTCAAATCACTTGGGGTTGATCAAATGTGTGCCTTTAACAGAATAAGAGAGTTGCAAGGGACCTTGGAGGTCTTCTAGTCCAAATCCCAACTCAAGTGGGAGACTCTACATCATGTCCAACAATGGCTATCCAGTCTTTTCTTGAAAACCTCCAGTGTTGGAGCACCCACAATTTCTGAAGGCATGTCATTCCATCTCGCGGTTAGGAAATTTCTCCTTAGTTCTAGGTTGCTTTTCTCCTTGGTGAGTTTTCAACCATTGCTTCTTGTTCTGCTTTCTGGTGCTCTGGAGAATAGCTTGACTCCCTTTTCTTTGTGGCAGCCCCTGAGATATTGGAACACTGCTATCATGTCACCCCTAGTCCTTCTTTTCATCAAACTAGACATACCCAGTTCCTGCAACCGTTCTTCATACGTTTTAGCCTCCAGTCCCCTAATCCTCTTTGTTGCTCTTCTCTGCACTCTTTCTAGAGTCTCAACATCTTTTTTACATTGTGGCAACCAAAAATGGATGCAATATTCCAAGTGTGGTCTTACCAAGGCCTTATAAAATGGTATTAACACTTCATGTGATCTTGAATTTAGGATGGTCCTTCTGAAAGGACTTCCACACACTTGTGTCAGCAGGATGGAGTAGTGTTTTCCAGCCCTATTAAAGATTGCTTGAAGAACTTACTCATAAATTTGTGGCAACCAACACTTGGAGTATTCCAAGTGTGGTCTTACTTTGTAAAGTGGTACCAACAGTTCATGTGATTTTGATTCTATCCCTCTGTGAATGCAGCCTAGGATTGCATTGCGTTGGCTTTTTGGGCTGCTGCTGCACACTGTTGCAGTCTTTAACACAACTTTCATTGATGTCAATGAGATAGGCTTTAAAGCTGATTGCGAATAGACTCTTATTTATTGGCTTTGTGGGGAGGAAAGAGGAAGGCAGTAATATTCTTGTAAATATTAAACCTTAATGCTAGTCACGGTACTTCTTCAATAGCTCCTTGCTCTTTTTTTTTTCACTCATTACTAGAGATAAAATTTATAGAATTTGAAATAAATGGCAATAATAAACATAATTATTACAGAGGCCCGGGAGAAAATTAATAGCTTTCCATATATTATTCCGGTTTGTATTCAGAGAGGGTCATTCAGCAGAAACTTACCCATAGCGTTCTGCTGGGTAGAGCAAAACAAACAACATTTTACCTCTTAATTTTTAATTGGGCCTCGAAGCCAAGCATGCGATCTGGACCTGCCTTTGTTGAGTAATGGGAAAAGAAATAAAACCTGACTAATTATTTAGAGATTTAATACATAGCTATAAGAAACACAAGAATACCCTTTGGGAACCATCAGAAAACTCAAGTAGCTCTTCAGCCTGCCCTAAAGACCATCCTGATGGGTTCTTACATTGAGTAAAAGGCAACAAGAAATCGACAAGGTATTAACAGGCACAGAAGAAAAAATGATAACTAAGGTATATATAATTGTCTTCTAAAACATAAAATGGAGGAGGAAGTTGTAAAAGAATCAATGATAGCATGGGCCAAAAACTTTGGGTACAACATCGAATTAGAGTATTGGGAACAAATTTGGAAAAAAAATTACAAATTGACAATGTCGGCCGCATATAAAGAAAACACATATAAAATGTTTTATAGATGGCATCTACCACCAGCGAGATTGGCCAAAATGTATCCATCCACATCACCCAATTGTTGGAAATGTAATCACACACAAGGGACATTCTACCACATGTGGTGGACATGTCCCAATGCAAAGAAATACTAGGGGGAAATTAAAAAATGGATTGAGGAGATAACGGAACAGAAAATCGAGATGAGACCAGAACTGTTTCTTTTAGGAATAATAAAAGAAAACATGAGAAAGGAAATTTATTATATTATTCAACATATAATTACCGCAGCGAGAATTGCATTCACCCAAAACTGGAAGAAAGAAAAAACACCCTCAAACACAATGACTATAAAAAAGGTGCTAGAATGCGCAGAGATGAGTAAACTAACAATGGAATTGAGAGAGAGAGAGGAAACAATGTATTACAAAATATGGAATAGATGGTATGATTGGCTTGAAAGGGAAAGTAAAATTAATGTGTAAAGTAATATAAAATGATGTAACAAAATAAATGTAAAGGTAAAATGTAAATAGATGTAAAGTAATATACAACACGTATAAAATTGTAAATAGAAATAGGAATGTTTAAGTTAAGAATAATAGCCTTAGATATGGAAAATGCAGAATGAAGAAGAATCTTCCGATAGCGGCAAGCTGTATTAGTGAAATTATGTTTTGTCTTTTTAATGTGAAAAAACTCAATAAAAAGTATTTAAAAAAAGGCATCTTGACCACCTAGACAAATGGAGGAGGATGAAGAGATGCTGCCCATTAAATTTACCTCTGCTTTGACTGGCCCCTTGAGATCTGGTGGCGCAGTGGTTAGAATGCCATATTGCAGGCTGACTCTGCCAACTGCCAGGAGTTTGATCCTGACCGGCTCAAGATTAACTCAGCCTTCCATCCTTCCAAGATGGGTAAAATGAGGACCCGGATTGTTGGGGGCAAGAGGCTGACTCTGTAAACCACTTAGAGAGGGCTGTAAAGCACTGTGAAGCGGTATATAAGTCTAAGTGCTATTGCTATTGCTATTTCCTTCCTTCCTTCCTTCCTTCCTTCCTTCCTTCCTTCCTTCCTTCCTCCCACCCACCCATCCATCCATCCATCCATGGTGCACAGTGGTTAGAATGCAGTATTGCAGGCTGACTCTGCCCATTGCCAGCAGTTTGATCCTGACCGGCTCAAGGTTGACTCAGTCTTCCATCCTTCTCAGGTCGGTAAAATGAGGACCCAGATTGTTGGGGGCAAGAGGCTGACTCTGTAAACCGTTTAGAGAGCGTTGGGAAGCACTGTGAAGCGGTATGTAAGTCTAAGTGTGATTGTTATTGCCATTGCACAACCTCTGAAGCCAAGTAGTGCATGTATTGATGGGCTCACAATATGTGGGTGATGCCCCCACCCAGAGAGGTTCAGAAGTTGCCACCAAACTGCAAGAATGGGGATTTGTTTAACACCCAGATAGAGAAGAATCATATTTATGGATAGTTCATTTATTAAGAAAATTTAAATGGCCACCCAACTCATTCACAGTGACCCCAAGCATCTTATTGAGCCGAGGTGGCGCAGTGGTTAGAGTGCAGCACTGCAGGCTACTTCAGCTGACTGCTAGTTGCAGTTCGGCGGTTCAAATCTCACCAGGCTCAAGGTTGACTCAGCCTTCCATCCTTCTGAGGTGGGTAAAATGAGGACCCAGATTGTTGGGGGCAATATGCTGACTCTGTAAACCGCTTAGAGAGGGCTGTGAAGCACTGTGAAGCGGTATATAAGTCTAAGTGCTATTGCTATTGCTATGGAAATAAAACCCCAAATACAAGCCTGTGCTGGCCCACTCACTCACACCCACATGTAAGTGTATTTTAGAGAGTTTTTTTTAGAGAGTTTATTAATGTTCCCCAGTAGTTCCCTTCACCCAGCCTCAGAACTGTCCCAAATAAAGCCAGCCACAAGCAGGCCAAGGTTAGTCCACAGGGCAATGGCCAATAGTCCATAAAAACAATAGCAAGTTGCTCCTACAAGTAAGTCCACCAAACAAACTTAAAGCCACCAGGCAAAACTGAAAGTACATCCACGAGAGCTTACTTGGCAAGAGACGTTCAGCATCTCCAAGGCACAAAGTCAAGCAGGAAGCATAAACAAGCACACGGCCATAAATCAAACATGTTGTTCCCAGCAATGCCTCCCTCTGCCTGCTTTCTAGTGAAGCCCATCAAGGTGGGCGGGGCCTTCTCCTGAGTAATCTGCAGATCTCCTTTGCTCTCATCTTTTCTCTGCCCTGCGTGTTCTCGGATCCAACATGGAAGGCATCTCCTCCTCCTCCTCTTCACTGACTTGCCAACTGTTCCCAGCTGAAGCCCCATGTAAATCTCTTTTGGCAGTTCAGAGTCATTAATTAACCCAGTTCCTGAAGTGCCAGGAATGAACTCATCCTCCCTCGAACCGGCCTCTGAGGAAGAGTCACAGGAGTCATCCAAGGGAGACATCACAAAACCAATGAACCTTCACCTTGATCAAATCAATCACTTGATGATCTCCGTACCACTCTGGAGTTCCCAGGCCTGTTGGCAGAACCATGTCTTCAGGGCCTCGTAAAAGAGTGTCAAAATGGGGCCAATCTTATTTCCCCAGTGATGATGTTCCATAGGGAAGGAGCCACCACGGAGAAGGCTCTTCTTCTTGCTCCCACCAGATGGACCTCCTTAAGAGAGGGGACCTGTAACATCCCCTACCCTCTCCGCTCTTGTGGGTAAGGTTGATATGATTGGGAAAAGATGGTCCTTCAAGTACCCTGCACCCAAGTCATGGAGGGGTTTCAAGGTGACAACCAGCACCTTGAATTGGATATCTAACTGCTGTGAACGTAATTGCTGTTGTGTTTTAATTTAAAGAAGATATAGTTTAGTCTAGCTGATTTTTTTAACATGTGGTTCTTGGAACATTACTCAAGCAATGGCATCTATGTCAGTGGTGGGTTGCTGCCGGTTCGGACCGGTTCTCCCGTACTGGTGGCGGAAATTTGCACCCGCTCGCCGAACCGGCAGCGATGGCCGGCTATCAACGCCCCGAACCGGTTCTCTGGTCGGCGCAGCCCTGCAAAGAACGCTCTGAGCATGTGCAGAGGGTCATTTCCGTGAAGTGACATGGGCACGCACGCAAGCGAAGTGAGCGTGCATGTGCAAAACGCGCACTTCCGTCACGATGCAAACCGGTAGGAAAGGTAAGTGGAACCCACCACTGATCTATGTGTATGTGTGACAGGGTCAAATGCTGCAAAGTGATGGTGCGTTGTCTAAGAGGCAACGGTGGCACCACAATGTTGCCATCTTGTAGATTTTGGCACAGAACGACTCTCTAAAAGAATGCAAATGACCAGCTGTCTGCAAGGAATATCAATCCTTCCATTCCCCACCATCCAGCCAGAGCTGAAGAAGCTTCTTGGATGAGAAGCGAAACATCTTCAAAGAAAAACCAGGAAGTCCAGTTGCCTCTTGAAAAAAAAGCACCTTTGGGACAATCGTGACCTGGATGACTGAGAATCTCCATAGACATTTTGGCACACAGGCATTCATCCACAAAGACCATAGATGCTAGTGTAAGGATAGTAACAACTTCAACATGAAAAAGGGTGAAACATCCATATTGAATGACTGTAGGATACAATCTGAAGCTACATGGGTTCTGCTCTCTGAGCTTGGTGGTTTTCTGACAGATGTTTCATGACCCAACTAGGTAGCATCACCAGTGCTAGATATGGGGGGGGGATTTGCTTTCTGTTTATATACACAGTGGCTTGTCCTGTCAATGTTGGTGGAAGTTGCTTACAGTTTATTGTCTGAATTAACCATTCTTTGATTGGGGCATTGTTTACTTTTTGATTATTGGTCTCATGTTTATCCAGGTGTTAATCTCTGCTTACCTGGGTGTTGGTTGCTGGCAAGGAGGTGCTATGGTCTTTTAGCTTTTTGAGCGTCTCAACTGAATGCTGTTTATAATGCTGTGTAGATGCTGTTTATCTCTGTGTGCCTGTTGATGGCTGATTTGTCTGAGTGCTTAGCCCTATTATTATCTGTGGAATCTCTCTTCTGGATTTGGGAAGGTGTAGCCCATATTCTCTGCAGATGTTCCTGTACACAATGCCAGCTATTTGGTGATGCTGATCAGCATAAGCTTTGTTGCATGGTTACTGGGATGTAGAGAAGAGCCTGCAGTTAGATTTCTGTACTAAGTTATTGTGATGACTCCCCCGGATGCTTCTCTAGATATCTCTCCAGATGTCAGCACAGAGGAAGATAAACCAGTTCCCGGCACATCTGGAAAGCAGTTGGTTAATGGCCCCAAACAGCCACCTTAGAGGGATTTGGATCAAGCACAGCTGCAGCAGGATAGCCCAGAGGCTTCAGGTGGAGAAAGCATGCAGAAGAGGAACTACTCTGAGGGTAAAACATATAAAGAGCGGTTGCTGGAATTGGGTATATCTAGTTTAATGAAAAGAAGGACTAGGGGTGACATGATAGCAGTGTTCCAATATCTCAGGGGCTGCCACAAAGAAGAGGGGGTCAATCTATTCTCCAAAGCACCTGAAGCTCAGACAAGGAATAATGGATGGAAACTTATCAAGTAGAGATTCAACCTAGAAATAAGTAGGAACTTTATGACAGTGAGAACAATCAACCAATTGTTCTCACTGAAGTTAAGCTTGTCTTCGGAAGTTGTGTGAGCTCCATCACTCGAGATTTTCAAGAAGAGATTGGACTGCCATTTGTCAGAAATGGTGTAGGGTCTCCTGTTTGAGCAGGGGGTTGGACTAGATGATCTACAAGGTCCCTTCCAACTCTGTTAATCTGTAACGTGTGTCCCATTTTAGTCTCCCTTCAGAAGCCAATACATTTGTCTGAAATGGTAGAGGGCCGTGATGGCGAACCTATGGCATGCGTGCCACAGGTGGCACGTGGAGCGGTATCTGAGGGCACGCGATGCGTTGCCCTATGTCAGCTCCAGCGCGCATGTGTGCGCTGGCCAGCTGATTTTTGGCCTTCCAGAGGGTGTGGGGGAGGCCGTTTTTGCCCTCCACAGGCTCCAGAGGCTTTCCTGAAGCCTGGGGAGGGCAAAAACGAGCCCAACAGGACTACCGTAAGTCCAGAGGCTTCAGTGAGGTCTGTGCGCATGCATGGGGGGGGGGCAGCACATGGGGGGTTGTGTGTGCGTGCGCAGGGGGGAGGGCATTGCATTATGGGTGTGGGCACGTGCTTTTGGCACCCGAGCGAAAAAAGGTTCGCCATCACTGCTATAGGGTCTCCTGCAGGAGGAGGGGGTTGGACTAGAAGACTTCCAGGGTCCCTTCCAACTGTGTTATTATTCTATTCTGTTCTGTTCTGTTCTATTCTATTCTATTCTATTCTATTCTATTCTATTCTATTCTATTCTATTCTATTCTGTTCTGTTCTGTTCTGTTCTGTTCTATTCTATTCTATTCTATTCTATTCTATTCTATTCTATTCTATTCTATTCTATTCTATTCTATTCTATTCTATTTTCTATTCCATTCCATTCCATTCCACTCCGTATTTTATTATTCTATTCCATTCCACTCCACTCCACTCCACTCCACTCCACTCCACTCATTTTGTATTTTATTATTCCATTCCATTCCATTCCATTCCATTCCATTCCATTCCATTCCATTCCATTCCATTCCATTCCACTCCACTCCACTCCATTTTGTATTTTATTATTCTATTCCATTCCATTCCATTCCACTCCATATTTTATTATTCTATTCCATTCCATTCTACTCCACTCCACTCCACTCCACTCCACTCCATTCCTATTTTATTATTCCATTCCATTCCATTCCATTCCACTCCACTCCATTTCATATTATTCTATTCTATTCTATTCTATTCTATTCTATTCTATTCTATTCTATTCTATTCTATTCTATTCTATTCTATTCTATTCTATTCTATTCTATTCTACTCTACTCTACTCTACTCTACTCCTATTGTGTTGTGTTGTGTTGTGTTCTGTTGTGTTCTGTTCTGTTCTCTGTTCTCCATTCCATTCCATTCCATTCATATATATTCACACCTGTACAGATCCATGCATACCTACCTTTAGAGCAACCGAGATGAAGGTCCATCGCTCTCTTTTTCCCACCGCAGGAACTGATGCACCCACCGACAACGGCAATACATCAGGTTCCAATGAAATTAACAGGTGACAGCCCAAAAGGAAAGATTGTGTTAGTCTGAGCACTAATTGAAATGATGTCGCTTGCAGCAGCAATCACAGAGGTGCCATTATTGATTTTTCCAATGGGAATGCCTGTCTCCGGAGGAGTCGTTGCTTGTAATGATAATCGTGCTGCTTTAAATATGTAGAACACATCTCTATAATTGTGCTTCAAGTCTTATTTGCATTTACATTCCCGACTGTCACTCTGATCAGCTTCATGTATGTTTGTGTGTGTTTTAAAGTACACGAGGGCTAGTCATTTATACGTCGATCCTGCCCTTGTATTATTAGCAGGGTCTGACAAAATAAGGCAATCAGATTAGCTGGGTTATGCATTCATGAAAAATAAGCAAATAAATACATCCAACAATTACATTTGTTTAATAGAGGATGGTTTCACTAGCTGGGAAAAATATTGTTCTATGGTTTTTCTCTGTTCCAAACCAATGAAAAGCTTCAGTGCACATTCTTTAATTGCAAATGGCTGTAGAGATTCTCAGTCATCCAGGTCATGGTTGTCCCAAAGGTACTTTTTTCAAGAGGCAACTGGACTTTCTTGTTTTTTCTTTTGAAGACGTTTCGCTTCTCATCCAAGAAGCTTCTTTGGCTCTTACTGGATAGTGGGGAATGGAAGGATATATTCCTTGCAGACAGCTGGTCATTTGCATCCTTTTAGAGAGTCATTGAGGCCGCTTGGAGGTTTATCTGTGTCCTCAGGGTCACCTGAGTGGTGCAAATGGTTCCTGTAGTCTGCAATTTTTTTCTTTGGGAATCCATTCCTACTCTCACACCATTCCAAGGGTTTTCATCCCAAATTGTATAGCTAAAAGTCTGTAGAGATTCTCAGTCATCCAGGTCATGGTTGTCCCACAGGTGCTTCTTCAGGAGGCAACTGGATGAGAAGCAAAACATCTTCAAAGAAAAAACCAGAAAGTCCAGTTGCCTCCTGAAAAAGCACCTTTGGGTGTTTAATTGCAAATAATTCTGGCCAATAATAATGAACATGAGAGTATCATTTGCCATCTATCCCTTTCACTTATCTCCATCGCTAAGCCATCAGGTTCCTACAGCAGATCCCTTCATGGACTCAAAATCAATGCATTATAGGAGAAGAGCATACAGAGCATGGCAGAGAGAGGGGTGGGTTAAATGTGTCATTAGCTTAGAATCATTTTGTTCCCACAAGTGTTCCAAGTCCAACCCCCCTGAATTCTGTTGACCCTTATCTGGTGCCAATTTAGATTTGAACTTTAATTGAACACTTTCTTGTGAACAGGTAGGAACCAGTAGGGACTATCAACAACTCCAGAAGTTGTGAGTGCTCCATCACTGGAGGTTTTTAAGAAGAGATTGAACAGTCACTTGTCTGAAATGGTATAGGACCGTGATGGCGAACCTATGGCACACATGCCACAGGTGGCACGTGGAGCCATATCTGCTGGCATGCGACCTGTTGCCCTAGCTCAGCTCCAGATTTTCAGCTTGCACAGAGGCTCTGGGAGGGCATTTTCGGCTTCCAGAGGGCCTCTGGGGGGCAGGGGAAGGCGTTTTCACCCTCCCCAGGCTCCAGGGAAGCCTCTGGAGCCTGGGGAGGGTGAAAATCGGGCCTACCGGGCCCACCGGAAGTCAGGAAATGGGGGAGCAGGAGAAGTGCATGCATGCGTGAGGGGGGCAGCGTGTGCGGGGTCACGCGCACGTGCACAGGGGGTGGGGCATGTGGGAGGCATTGAATTATGGGTGTGGGCACGTGTGTGCGCACACGTGATAGTGCGTGCTTGCGCGCTTTTGGCACCTGAGAAAAAAAAGGTTCGCCATTACTGGTATAGGATCTCCTGCTTGAGAAGGGAGCTGGACTAGAAGACCTCCAAGGTCTCTTCCAGCTCTATTCTGATTCTGATTACGAGAGGGGTGGGCTTTGATTGTGGTGGAGATATCAGCGTGAAATGCTGTGGCAAAGAGGCCAGGAACTCAACCCTGGTTCTTTGTTAGTAGATTCAAGGGGTCTTATTGTGTCATGACATCTTGACAGCAGAGGGAGTAGTTGTCAATCAACAATCAACCAGTGGAACAGTTTGCCTCCAGAAGTTGTGGGTGCTCCATCACTGGAGGTTTCTAAGAAAAGTTTGAACACCCATTTGTCTGAAATGGTATAGGGCAGTGGTTCCCAAAGTGGGCGGTACCGCCCCCTGGGGGGCGGTGGGATGACTTAGGGGGGCGCTAAGAGGCAAGGGTGGCAGCAGGGGCGCACTAAGAGGGGCAAGCGGGGCAGCAGGTGGTTCGCCATACCGGTAGTGACAGCCTAAGGCCGGCAGAGCTCCATAGGTGCATGCCCCGATGCTTCCTGTCCCGCAAAGGTCCCAGAGCCGAAGCCGGGAAGGCGAGAGGGGCGATGGTGGCGGCAACCGCACTCCGGCAGCATTGCGTCCCCTGTCATGTGCCATCTGGGAGCGCGGTCTCTGGGCTGGCGGGGGACTTGGTGGGGCAGGCAGAAAGTGGAGAGCCGGCGGATGGGCGTGCCGGGCGGTCTCTGAACCTCGCCAGGAAGGTAAGCCGAGCGACGGCTGGGCCAATGCGCTCCCGCCTGCCCCTCGCTCCGGCCGTCTCCTGGGAAGTTCGCGGGAAGTGGCAGCTGGCGGAGCTGGGCAGGGCGGAGCCACGGGTGCAGCATCGCCCAGCGAGGAAGGCCCCCGCCAGCCCGGAGACCGCACTCCCGGATGGCACATGACACGGAACGCGACGCTGCTGGAGCGCGGTTGCCGCTGCCGCCGCCCCTCTCGCCTTCCCGGCTTCGGCTCCGGGACCTTTGGTGTGCATCGGGGTGCGCACCTATGGAGCTCCACTGGCCTCAGGGTCCACCGGGCTCCAGGCTGGCGGGGGCCTTGGCGGGGCAGGCAGAAAGTGGAGAGCCGGCAGATGGGCGGGTGGTCTCCTCTCCGAGCCTCGCCAGGAAGGTAAGCCGAGCGCCGGCCAGAGCACTTTCTTCCTTCTCCCGCCGTGAAAGAAAGAAAGATGTTAGGAAGGAAGGAAGGAAGACAGACAGACAGACAGGCGAAAGAAAGAAAGAAAGATGGTAGGAAGGCAGGAAGGCAGACAGACAGAAAGAAGAAAGAAAGAAGGAAGAAAGAAAGAAAGATGGTAGGAAGGAAGAAAGACAGACAGAAAGAAAGCA
>QLTV01004459.1:1415294-1430031 GCA_003457575.1 Thermophis baileyi
TAAGAAAGGTGCAATTGAAAATTTTCAAGAGAAGAATTCATCTCAGAAAGAACAACCAGGTAGTTTGGCTCTCTAAAAATCAGGAGAGAACTCATACGATTCTAATTCAAAAAACTAATTCCAAAAATGTTTGAGAAGCTCCAGAAATTCAGGAAAAAGAAAAGAAAGTTGGGAAATGCTTTTAAAAGGAAGGAAGGAAGGAAGGAAGGAAGGAAGGAAGGAAGGAAGGAAGGAAGGAAGGAAGGAAGGAAGGAAGGAAGGAAGGAAGGAAGAAAGAAAGAAAGAAAGAAAGAAAGAAAGAAAGAAAGAAAGAAAGAAAGAAAGAAAGAAAGAAAGAAAGACTTATGACCACAATTGAGCCCAAAATTTTGGTTGCTAAGCAAGAGCGTTGTTAAGTGAGTTTCACCACATTTTACAAGTTGGCCATGCCCACCCGGTCACCTGACCACCAAGCCACGCCCACCTGAAGGGGTGGGGAGCACTGAGGATGAGTTTGTAGCACCAAGGGAGTGGTGGACTGAAAAAGTTTGGGAACCACTGGTATAGGGTCTCCTGCTTGAAGTGGGGGTTGGAATAGAAGACCTCCAATGTCCCTTCCAACTCTGATTTTCTTTGTTCGATGTTCTAAATCCTGGGTTGTCTATTTCTTATTTGACTTCAAAGATCTAACAATAATCTTGAAACCTGACATAGTTCCTTTTTCTCTCCCTACCTAAGAGGTTCAAGATGGGTCAACCTTGAATTTCTTCCTCACTCCTTCTTCCCTTTGGGAGCTAAACTGATGTTTTTGCAATGGTGGTGACATCAGTGGTGAAATCCGAATTTTTTTACTACCGGTTCTGTGGGTGTGGCTTGGTGGACGTGGTGTGGCTTGGTGGGCGTGGCTTGGGCATGGCAGGGGAAGGATACTGCAAAATCTCCATTCCCACCCCACTCTGGGGCCAGCCAGAGGTGGTATTTGCCGGTTCTCAAAATTTCCGCTACCGGTTCTCCAGAACCTGTCAGAACCTGCTGGATTTCACCCCTGGGTCACATGTTTCCTTCTTAACACCTATTTTGGATAGAAGTAAAGGACAAGATTGCTTTATTTATTTCTTTATTTATATCACGCCATTATTATTTTTGCGAATAACTGAATATTTGAAGGGTTGCTACAGGGAAGAGGGTCTATTTACTCTCCACAGCACCTGAGAGCAGCACAAGAAGTAACAGGCAGAAGAACATTAAAGAGAGAGTCCCACCCCAATCTGGTGCCAGCCAGAGGTCGTATTTGCCGGTTCTCCGATCTACTCAAAAGTTCCGCCACCGGTTCTCCAGAACCTGTCAGAACCTGCTGGATTTCACCCCTGGGTCACATGTTTCCTTCTTAACACCTATTTTGGATAGAAGTAAAGGACAAGATTGCTTTATTTATTTCTTTATTTATATCACGCCATTATTATTTTTGCGAATAACTGAATATTTGAAGGGTTGCTACAGGGAAGAGGGTCTATTTACTCTCCACAGCACCTGAGAGCAGCACAAGAAGTAACAGGCAGAAGAACATTAAAGAGAGATTCAACCTCTTTAAACCACTAGTGGTGCAATGGTTAGAATGCAGTATTGCAGGCTCACTCTGCCCACTGCCAGGAGTTCGATCCTGACCAGTTCAAAGTTGACTCATCCTTCCATCCTTCCGAGGTTGGTAAAATGAGGACCCAGATTGTTGGGGGCAAATACTGACTGTGTAAACCACTTAGAGAAGGCTGTAAAAGCACTGTGAAGCGGCATATAAGTCTAAGTGCTATTGCTATTAAATTCAAAAGTGTAGAAGACTGGAGCTGGCAGCAAAGATCGTTCCTTGCCCATGAAGTGCAAGTGGCTAATACTGGACAGCAAATAGAAACATCTACCAAAACAAAGGGAGTTTCCCATCATCATCATCATCTAATTTCCAATTCCATTCCATACATTGGAATTTCATGGAGGAGAATTTTTTTAAAGGGGTTAGGAGCATTGGAGAAGCCATGGAAGATTCCAGTCTCATCTCTCTGTGCTTACAGACCAGGATGGTATTAATCAAAAATACCAACCATTAAGTGAACAGAACAGAAAAACCGAGTTGGAAGGGACCTTGTAGGTCATCTAGTCCAACCCCCCGCCCAAGCAGGAGACTCTACACCATTTCTGAGAAATGGCAGTCCAGTCTCTTCTTGAAAGCTTCCAGTGATGAAGCTCCCACAACTACTGAAGGCAACTTCTGTTCCATTGGTTGATTGTTCTCACTGTCAGAAAGTTCCTCCTTATTTCTAGGTTGCTTCTCTCCATGATCAGTTTCCATCCATTATTCCTTGTCTGGCCTTCGGGTGCCTTGGAAAATAGCTTGACCCCCTCCTCTCTGTGGCAGCCCCTCAAATATTGGAAGACGTCTATCATGTCTCCTCTGGTCCTTCTCTTCACTAGACTAGCCAGTTCCTTCAACTGTTCTTCATATGTTTTAGCCTCCAGTCCCCTAATCATCTTTGTTGCTCTTCTCTGTATTCTTTCTAGAGTCTCAACATCTATTTAATAATGTGGTGACCAAAACTGGATGCAGTATTCTAGGTGTGGTCTTACTAAGTGTTTACTTTACTTACTAAGGCTGTAGAAGTATATACTTCTTAAAGATAGAAGTGAGAAAACCAACAGTTCTGGCTAAAACTGTAGCCCCTCTGGTACCTAGGAGCCATGGTGGCACAGTGGTGAGAATGCAGTACTGCAGGCTAATTCTGCTTACTGCCGGCTGCCAGCAGTTCAGCAGTTCAATTCTGACCAGCTCAAGGTTGACTCAGCCTTCCATCCTTCCGAGGTCGGTTAAATGAGGACCCAGATTGTTGGGGGCAAGAGGCCGATTCTGTAAACCGCTTAGTGAGGGCTGGAAAGCACTGTGAAGCGGTATATAAGTCTAAGTGCTATTGCTGTTGCTATTTGGCTCCTGCAAAACTAATGAACATCACAATTTTCAGGGTTTCTTTCACACCTCCTGTGAGCAAGCCAAGTGTTTCCCAAGTGTATCTGTTTGCACCAACGTCATCCTGCCCGGTAAAATTCATTCTACGCTTAACATTTTATTACCAAGGATAAAAGAAAATATATTCAGCACCCCCACTCTCCAACTCACGATGGTGACAAATCAGGGTCTTAAATAAAAGAAAAGAAAAGAAAAAGAAAAAAAGAAAACAAATAAATGCAATCCAGAGTATTATTAGAAGCCTCAAAATAACAGCATGCATCATAAAGCTATTTTCTAACTCTGGCATGTATTTAGAATATTATATACCAATGTGTCTGACACACCTAAAAATATAAAGTATTGTCAAACTGGGAAAAAATCAAGCAGAAGGACCGATTTTATTTTATTTTATTTTTTAAGAAATCTAGACCATCTTTTCTTAAAACAAAACAAAGAATGAAGTTTCAATGACTGGAGCATTTTTTGTGGTGGTGGGGGGGGGGAATGTGAAAGGTTCAAAGAAGAAACAAGAACTGATTGGAGATAGACCGAAATATAAGGAGATAACATCAGAAGCTGTTGGTGGAGAGTAAATAGAACGGATTCCCTGTTTCTCTGACGACAAGGATTTGGGGTCACCCAATGAAATTTGATTGACAGGAGGCTTCCGAGGAATAAAAGGGAACATTTCTTCATTCATTACCTTTAAAGCCCTGCATGGCTCAGGGCCAGGTTATCTTCGAGACCGCCTGCTACCACATGGCTCCCATCGACCGGTAAGATCCCACAGAGTTGGGCTCCTCCAGGTCCCATCAGCTAAACAGTGCCGGCTGGTGGGCCCGCGGGGGGAGGGCCTTCTCTGTGGCTGCCCCGGCCCTCATCTGCCCCCGCCCCCACCCTGCTGGCCTTCCGAAAAGCAGTAAAGACCTCGCTTTTCCAGCAGGCTTGGGGCCGTTGATCTCGCGGTTGTAATCTTCGAGATCCGGCCATGATGTGATATGCATGAGTTTTAAATTGTTTTAATGTTTAATGTTTTAATGTTTTATAATTGTTTATGATGTTTTATAATGCTTTCTTTTCTATGATGTTTTTAATGTTTATTTGCTGTTGTTAAGCCACCCAGAGTCCTTTGGGAGTTGGGCGGCATACAAATATAATAAATATAATAAATAAATAAATTCAGAATGTGGTACATATTGCTGCGAATGTACTCCTTGCATGCAAATGTTGAACAAGAGGGGAAGAGGAGAGAAATCACAACCTATTGTGCATTCTCTGGAAAATTCACAAGTTTAGAGAGAGATCTGGATTTTAACCAACTCAACGTGCCTTTGTTGAAAGTTTAGAGATCTGCATCTACTTCTACAATATACAGCATAATAGCAATAACTGCTTCACAGTGCTTTACAGCCCTCTCTAAGCGGTTTACAGAGTCAGCCTCTTGCCCCCAACAATCTGGGTCCTCATTTGACCCACCTCGGAAGGATGGAAGGCTGAGTCAACTTTGAACCTGGTGAGATTCGAACTGCCAATTGCAGGCAGCCGGCAGTCAGCAGAAGTAGCCTGCAGTACTGCACTCTAACCAGTGCGCCACTGCATTTCTTAAGGACTGTAACAACCACTATGTAAGACAAACAGACAGAAGGGTAGCAGGGAAAGAGTGCAGAGAAGAGCAACAAAGATTGTTAGAGGACTGGAGGATAAAACATACAAATAATGGTTGCAGGAATTGGGTATGTCTGGTCTAATGAAAAGAAGGACTAAGGGTGACATAATAGCAGTATTCCAGTATTTGAGAGACTGCCACAAAGAGGAGGGGGTCAACCTATTTTCCAAAGCACCTGAAGGCAGAACAAAAAGCAAAGGATGGAAACTAATCAAGGAGAGAAGCAACCTGGAATTGAGGAGAAACTTCCTAACAATGAGAACAATCAACCAGTGGAACGACTTGCCTCCAGAAGTTGTGGGTGCTCCAGTGCTGGAGGATTTTAAGAAGAGATTGGACAGCCATTTGTCTGAAATGGTAGAGGGTCTCCTGTTTGAGCAGGAGTTGGACTAGAAGACCTTCAAGGTCCTTTACTAACTCTGTTATTCTGTTATGGTTCTGAGTTCTTTTTCACAAGTAATTTTCTTATTTTCAAACATTTTTATTAGGTGATAAAGTATTATAAAATGCAAACTACAAAAGTAAATAAAAGAGGAGTGAGTGAGAGGGGAAGGGAAAGGGGAAAGAGAAGTGAGGGAAGGTAGGGAAAAGAAAAGAAAAAGAAGCATTGACTTCCGACTCTCTCTGTTGCAGTAGAATTGGGCATTAACCTCATATCACAGCTTTTTGTTTTCCCATAATAATATGAACAAGTCGTTTCTATAAAGATCTATCAATCTACTCGGTAAAACCCAAAATCAAAGTTACATTTTTTTCCACATCAAGCATGAAATTCAGAAGCGGTCTCCATGTGGAAACAAAAGTACTTACCATATTTTTCAGACTATAAGACGCTCCAGACTATAAGACACACCTAGCTTTTGGAGAGGAAAACAAGAAAAAAAAAATCTGCCTCCGCCTCCCAGCATCCATCCGGTATTCATCTGGCCCGTTCGCCACATCCCGTTCACTGCCACTGCCTGTTCGCCGCGGCCTGTTCGCTGCCGCTGCCGTGGCCCGTTCGCCACAGCTCGTTCACTGCCACTGCCTGTTCGCCATGGCCCGTTCGCTGCCACCACCGTGTCCCGTTCGCCACCGTGGCCCATTCTAGAACAGCTGATCGGCGCCGCACCAACCCCCCTCCCCCCACCGCAATATTCGCTGTATAAGATGCACAGACATTTCCACCCACTTTTTTGGGGGAGGAAAGTGTGTCTTATACTCCGAAAAATACGGTATGTTCTTTTCTTTAATCAGAGTAGTCAGTTTTGCCATTTCAGCCAACTCCATCAACTTCTGCATCCATTCTTCTGTGGTAGATATCAAAGTGTCTTTCATTTTCACAAGAAATTTCCAAGGCATACTTCACCCAGCATCCAGGGGATTGGACTGCTGTTTCCGCCACGAAGAACTTTGCACATGTCTCTGTTAAATGTCATTGCATTATTTTGAACCTTTCTCTCCCGTTTTGAATATTTGTTCATTAGTTCTGAAGTCTTAGCCGCTCGCCCTGCCCAGTTTTTGCATCCTCTGAAGATGTGAGAAGCGCGCTCTCTGCCAATTTATCCAGTCATTACTGGCTCCAGAACTGACCCTTCCAGTGCCCCATATGATATTTTCCTTGGATTAGCACATTGGGGGCACTTTTTTCCCCGATTCACTTAATTGGCATGCTATCCAACCCCCCACTCACTAATTAGAATGCCATCACTTCAGAGGCATCAGGGCAATGTTGCATAAATTCCTCCGGTTATTACTGAACAATGATTTTCAGCGTTCCTTTATGTGGGAGACGTTGCAGGAGGCTGGGTGTGCTAGGACTTGTAGTTGAGCAATATCAAGAAGCTTTGCAATAGTGGCAAATATCTGTAGCTCGGGTATAAGGATGAGGGTGAAGTTTCATTCTCCAAATGTATGGGTTGGTTTCCAGACATTTTGTTACCAGGCTAGGTAATCTTTTCAGCGGAATTGAAGGGATGTCATTGTCCACATTCTTCTGTTTCTAGATCAATATCTAGAAGTATCAGAGTTTGTTGCATAAAAATAAAAAACCAGAAGCACACACAGATGACTGATTCAGCTGGATTCAATAACATAATAACAGATGAATTTACAATACCATTAGCAGATTATTTCTTCAAGTAAACATAAGCAGGAGATTCATTTCAGCAGAGAGGACAGAGAAGACAAAGAGCTGAGTGCAGACTGGAACCACGCCCAGCCTTAAGCTAAGTTTCAGTTTCGATTCTCTGCACAGACTCAGAAGTGGTTAGCTCCCATTGGCTGACTCAGTTGCTATGCCTATTCATTGGC
This sequence comes from Thermophis baileyi, assembly GCA_003457575.1. Lineage (NCBI taxonomy): Eukaryota > Metazoa > Chordata > Lepidosauria > Squamata > Dipsadidae > Thermophis > Thermophis baileyi. The sequence goes on from QLTV01004459.1 coordinate 1,422,224, forward strand.
TAACCTTGTTAACATGGCTCTCCCAGTCATGAATATTCTAACAAAAAGGTCAAAGATGCCCCACCTCATCCTTGGTCTAGGGAACTCCCCCATTGGCTGAATTCTTCTAGGACAAAAGTCAGATCAGCTGGCTTGCTTTTATGTCCCTGAAATTCAAAACAAAGGGCAAACAACGAATAAAGACCAATATACGTGTCCCCGGATAATGTTGCATGATCCTGTAGGAAGTTAGCACCCACCCCTCTCCTGGAAAAATGAAATATCCTAGGAAAAAATAAAAAGGCAGAATATTATGTAGAATATCCCTAGAGAAATTGAGAAACATGCTTTTAGAAAGGAAACGGACTCACTCTTAGTAGCCCCCACCTTTGCCAATGGGCCATCAAGGAATGGCCCAGCTCACTCATCCCCCCACCTTTGTCAATGGGCAGTCTATTCTACATAAGAAAGATAAGATTAGCCCTCTGCCTCATGGCCCCTGGGAAGATTGCATCAGCCAAGCCTGGGAGTCTGACAGCCAATCGGAGTGCATTACATACACAGGAACAGGAAACTAAGAGGTGGGGCCCAACAGAGGTCATAAAACCAAGAGACTCAGCATCTTTTCCTCCCTTTTCTCTTCTATGGACCCAACATCTGGAAGCATGTGATCCACCTTTTCTGTTCAGGACCCCCTGCCATGTGCTCCTGTCCACCATTAAACCTTCTTTCCAAGCAACTTCCAGGAATCCAGTGTCTTTTTTCCCCACTTGGAGCTGAACCCAGAAGGATATTCCTTACAACAATCCAATCTGGGTTGGTCATCAGGACCAGAGGTTTAGTTTTCTGAGCTTTCGGACTCGTGCTGGAGCCCATCCTCAGGGAACTTCACTCTAACAGAGTATGTGCTTTGGGATATTCTGTGTGTGGTATCCACGGGGTGCCTGTTGTGTGTGGCTTTTTAGTTGTTGATTGGAGTGTTGATGGCTGGCTTTTAAGTGGTTGGCTATTGTTTCCTTGTGCTGCCAAGCTGTCACCTCTTAAATTACTTGATAAGCTGATGGTCAATCAGCACACCTGTTGACTGATGAAGGGCCCGTTTCCCAGGCTTCAATTACTTCCCTGGCTGTTTTTGGGCCTGCTCGTCCAACAATCATAGTAGTTGAAAAATTGAATATTTGTTCTTGTTCTTTGCAGTTTGAGGCTACCAGTAACTTCAGGTCACCTTGTCTGACCACTCGCTTGTGTTCTTGCAATCTGATGGTTAGCTTCCTCCCCGTCTGTCCTACATAGCCACAAGGCAAACAGTCCCGCAATAAGTAAAGAAAGACAAATATCAGGATACATTAAATCTTTTTTGCTTTGGAAATGTATGCGGCAGTAGTGGGTTCTAAAACCTGTTGCTACCAGTTTGCGGGCGCGCTTGCACCCACTAACCAGGCTCCACCCATCCCGGGCAGGTGGGTGGAGTCTCCCGCCACTGCCGCTACCAGTTCTAAGAACCGGGCCGAACCGGGAGCAACCCACCGCTGGTATGCGGTTAAAAAGCCATCAGAACCATATTATTTTTTGCAGACTCTTGTGAGATCAGGCTGCCTGGAATGTAAAATTATAAACTCATCTCAGGATGGCTAACAACTTGATTATCGAGAAGAGAACAACTGGAATGCATGACACCTTTGTATCAGACTATTTATTTTATCCACACAAAGCATGTCTATGGAGATTCTCAGTCATAGTTGTCCCAAAGGTGCTTTTTTAAGAGGCAACTGGACTTTCTGGTTTTTCTTTGAAGACATTTTGCTTCTCATCCAAGAAGCTTCTTCAGCTGTCTGAAGGAGGACACAGATGACCACACGACACAGATAAACCTCCAGGTGGCCTCAACAACTCTCTAAAAATATGCAAATGACCAGCTGTCTGCAAGGAGTATCAATCCTTCCATTCCACACTATCCTGTCAGAGCTGAAGAAGCTTCTTGGATGAGAAGCAAAATGTCTTCAAAGAAAAAACCAGAAAGTCCAGTTGCCTCCTGAAAAAGCACCTTTGGGACAACCATGACCTGGATGACTGAGAATCTCTATAGACTTTTAGCTATACAATTTGGGATGATCACCCTTTGAATGGTGTGGGAGTAGGAACGGATTTCCAGAGGAGAAATTGCAGACTACAGGAACCAGGAGCACCACTCAGGTGACCCTGAGGACACAGATAAACCTCCAAGTAGCCTCAACAACTCTCTAAAAATATGCAAATGACAAGCTGTCTGCAAGGAGTATCAATCCTTCCATTCCTCACTATCCTGTCAGAGCTGAAGAAGCTTCTTGGATGAGAAGCGAAATGTCTTCAAAGAAAAACAAGAAAGTCCAGTTGCCTCTTGAAAAAAGCAGCTTTGGGACTTTGGAAGTTGTGCAGAAACCACTACTTGATCTTTCAAACTTGATTGACCTTCAACCTAGCCATGAGATCTTTCCAGGACACCAAAGGATTCCTCCTGGACTTAGAAAGTCATATCATGTCGCACCTTCACTCCAAACCACAAAGAATGCTAATATATAACTGGTTCTCCAATTTGATCACTTCTATGGACCCTAAATTTTCACTGTTCATTCATGTGACTAAGGTGGGCCTATTTATATGACCGTGTCCCTTCCCCGATCTCTTGCATGCAGGCATCTCATCTATGCGGCCAAAAAGCATCTTCTCCAGACTCCAATTTGGGGAAACTCAAGCCATCTTCCTCGCCCAGTCTGTCTTCCTCCAAGGTGACATGCTATATATGTATTTCTCCAGTAGATGGAGAAATTGCAAGTACACCGAGTCCCTGGGAGAATTTCTCTTCTCCTTTGTCGACTGTCCTGTAAAGTTGCTGTCCTACTTCTCTTACCTTCTCTGGGTGAGAATGGCTTCAATCGAGGTGTTACAAGGCACAGGTTTCACTGCAAATTTTAACAGCTTGCTTGAATGTACCGCACACCCTATGCGAGGGCTCTAAATGTTGCACGAAAGACTGTGAGGATATCGTTGCAAAAAGGAAATTTAGGATATTCCTCCTGCTTGTATATAAACAGCAACCTCAGACTCGGTCAACTTATCTGCCAGAGTCCAGGATCTCCCCCCCCCCAACCCCATCAGATCCAACTTTTTCCAGCTCTTTAAGGAGAGCTCTTTTGTTCAACCTAAGGAGTAAAATTTGGTTCATCTACTTGAAAGGAAGGCCGGATCCACCCGGCACCATCCTAAATTCCAATAACTGAATATTAACCATTGGCACATCTTCCAAAGTTGGACATAAATTTGGAAATGGAAGCAGAATCAGGCTTGGGGTCAGGGGAAGTTTTTTTATTATTATTATTTTATTTTTTTATTTATTAAGAAAAATTATATGGCTGGTGGATCGTGCATGGCAACTCTGGGAGCTTACAGAAATCAAAACCCAACACAAAACCCAATAAACCCGCTCATCCCTTGTGACAACAGTCAAGCCAACCATTTGATGGGCTCCGTGTTACTCTGAGGCCCCCAGACCAGTGGTGGTATTCAGCCGGTTCTATCCAGGTCGGCAGAACAGGTAGCGCTGACTGCGGATGGCCCCGGCCACCTGCCCGGATGGAAGCACGTCGCGTTTTTGATGCTGTGAGCATGCGCAGAAGGCTTTGCCACCCCTGCCCCAGACCCATTGGCAGAACCAGGTCTTCAGTGCTGTTTAAAAGAGTATTGAAGTAGGGGACAATCTGATCTCCACAGGGATGACGTTCCACTGGGTGGGAGCCACCATAGAGAAGGCCCTTCTTCTTGGTCCCAATAGATGGACCTCCTTAAGACAGGGAACCTGTAACTGGCTGACAAACCATACTCAACAAATACAAATGGGTCTACGTCTAACAGATTAACAGAGTTGGGATGTAGACCCTTGCCAAAAGCCTTGCCAAAAGCCCATCTTGGAAGTAGTACAGACCATGGTCCAGGAATCCAAAGTTTTTTTTTTTGGCAACACCAACCCTTTAGCCAGTGGTTCACTAGCTGCTCATAATCACTCAATATTGTTTTCAAGTCCTTTTTTGTGTCATTTGTCCCTACATGCAGTAATAGAAGGGGGTAGTAGTCTGTGGGTTTTATTATTTTGGCTAGTTTCTCAGCCACATCTTTGATTTTAGCTCCAGGGAGGCAGCATACCTCTCTGGATTGACTGTCTGGTCTACAGACGGCATGTTCTGTTCCTTTGAGGATTGAATCTCCTATCATCAACACTCGCCCTTTTTTTTTTCCTGGGGATGTTTGGGGTGTTTTTTTTTATCTATCACAGTAGAGTTTGATGGTGCTGCTTTATTAGGGACATTTGATGGTGCTTTTTTTCTCTGTGTTTGCATGTTATCTTCTAGTGAGAGCCCATGGTATCGATTGCTTAGCACCAGTGGGGCTGCATCATAGTGGGTTGGTTTGGACAGTGGTTTTGTACTAAGTTTGTCTACATGGAGGGAAGTAAGCAGTGGGGTACCACAAGGTTCCGTCTTAGGCTCAGTACTCTTCAATATCTTCATAAACGACTTAGATGAGAGAATAGCAATAGCAATAGCACTTAGACTCATATACCGCTTTACAATGCTTTACAGCCCTCTCTAAGCGGTTCACAGAGTCAGCATATTAATAATAATAATATTAATAGAAAGGGAACTTACCAAATTTGCAGATGACACTAAGCTGGCAGGAATAGCTAACACCCCAGAGGACAGGCTCAAGATCCAGATGGATCTTGACAGACTTGAACACTGGGCCCTATCTAACAAAATGAAATTCAATGTAGAGAAAAGCAAAGTCTTACACTTAGGCAAGAAAAACCCAAAGTACACATATAGACTGGATGAAAACAGGGTTAATAGCAGTAACTGTGAGAGGGATCTTGGAGTCTTAGTGGACAACCAGTTAAATATGAGCCAGCAGTGTGCAGCGGCAGCCAAAAAACCCAATGCAATTCTAAGTTACATTAACAGAGGGATACAATCAAGATCAATCAAGATCTCCCTCCCCCCCTTCGCCTTCTCTTCCACTCTGCAAAAATACCACTCCCTTCTAGCACTGATAATGTGACTTAGTTGGGTCATGAAATGTCTGCAGGAAAACCACCAAGCTCAGAGAGCACCAAGGATCCCACCGTTCAACCCTGACCTACGAATATTCTCTTCTATTGAAAGGTTATTTGCCACTTCCCTGGTCCAAAAGTAAGGTTTCCATCACATGTTAGCATTATACCCCAATAATTTATTGCACTTAGAATTATTGAAATATTTTTTCCCTCCGTGTCCCAAGTTTCTTTCTTCAACTGGAAATCACCAGCAGTGCTTCAGTGTGGAGATAATCTTAGCTTCTTGAATATGATATGGCTTTTCCCATTTGATATTTTTACCCACCATATTTCTGCAACTAAATTTGATTCACTTCATCTAATTTATTGCATTCAACAGCCTCGTTGACTTATGCGGCAGTATCATTACAAGAGTGACATTCTATTACTTCTGTAGATTCTATAACCAATGAGCAGAAGTCCAAAGATTACATCCACTTCAGAAAGCTGCTGTCATTTCAATTAAATCTATTCCTCCTTATAGTGCCTGATTGTTCAACTCGTTCGTTTTGGAGCTGAGGCCAAATAATAGACAATACTTCATACCTCTTATTTTCTTCTCCACATAAATGCCTTTTGATTTTGGAGTTGATATTTCTTTTTCTTTAAAGTAATAGTTTCTCCGTCCTTGCCATCCATTCTTCATAATATGAGCCAGCCGTGTGCAGCCGCCGCCAAAAAAGCTAATACAATCCTGGGTTGTATAAACAGAGGCGTAGAATCAAGATCACGTGAAGTATTAGTACTGCTTTGTAAAACCTTAGTAAAACCACACTTGGAATACTGCAACCAGTTTTGGTCACCATACTACAAAAAAGATGTTGAGACTTTGGAAAAAGTTCAGAGAAGAGCAACTAAAATGATCAAAGGCCTGGAGACTAAAACTATATGAAAAATGGCTGCAGGAGCTGGGTTTGGCTAGTCTAGAGAAAAGAAGAATTAGGGGCGACATGATAGCAGTATTCCAGTATTTGAGGGGCTGCCACAAAGAAGAGGGGATCAAATTATTCTCCAAAGCACCAGAGGGCAGGACAAGAAACAATGGTTGGAAACTAACCAAAGAGAGAAGCGCCCTGGAATTAAGTAGAAACTTCCTAACAGTGAGGAGAATTCACCAGTGGAACAGCTTGCCTCCAGAAGTTGTGGGCGCTCCAACACTGGAGGTTTTGAAGAAGAGATTGGACAGTCACTTGTCTGAGATGGTATAGGTTCTCCTGCTTGAGCAGGGGGCTGGACTAGAAGACCTCCAAGGTCCCTTCTAGCTCGATTCTATTCTATTCTATTCTATTCTATTCTATTCTATTCTATTCTATTCTATTCTATTCTATTCTATTCTATTCTATTCTATTCTATTCTATTCTAGATTGTCCTACCTTTGAGAGCAAAAGATTTCAGGGAATTCTTCTCCTTGCTCTCAAGAAATGAATGATGCCCACTCAAATCTGGTTTTTCAATTCATTTAAACCTTCAAGTCATTTTTTTTAAATGTCAAGCATTAATACTTTTTTCATGAAATTATTGAAAATCACATACATTTCATAACCACCCCTTCACTCCAATTCCCAGATTGTACAAGCTGGTTTCAAATATATAACACTCAGTACAGGTAGTCCTTGACTTACGACCACAATTGAGCCCACAATTTATGTTGCTAAGTGAGACATCTGTTAGGTGAGTTTTGCCCCATTTTGCGACCTTTCTTGCCACAGCTTACTAAGTGAATTGTTGCAGTTGTTAAGTTAGTAACCCGGTTGTTAAGTGAATCTGGATTTTCCCCGCTGACTTTGCTTGTCAGAAGGTTGCAAAAGGGGATCACGTGACTTGGGGGCAATGCAACAGGCACAAATACATGCCAGTTTCCAAGCATGTCGATTTTGATCACGCGACCATGGGGATGCTACAATGGTTGTAAGTGTGAAAAATGATCATAAGTGACTTTTTTTTCAGCCCCTCAAATATTGGAAGACTGCTATCGTGTCACCCCTGGTCTTTCTCTTCATTAAACTAGACATACCCAATTGCTGCAACCGTTCATCATATGTTTTAGCCTCCAGTCCCCTAATCATCTTTGTTCCTCTTCTCTGCACTCTTTCTAGAGTCTCAACATCATTTTTGGAGTGTGGCGACCAAAAGTGGATGCGGTATTATCATTTAAGGTTGACTCAGCCTTCCATACTTCCGAGGTGGGTAAAATGAGGACCCAGATTGTTGGGGGCAATATGCTGACTCTGTGAACCGCTTAGAGAGGGCTGTAAAGCACTGTAAAGCGGTATATAAGTCTAAGTGCTATTGCTATTTATCATATTATCATTTTCATCATCCAAATCAGTTCTATCCAAATTCTGATGATTTAACTTGCATTGATTGAGATAATCAGATTGAATAACCATTGGGATCCTGCAGTCCATGAGCTACCTCTAAGTTGCTTTTCCTTTCATTTATCCGGTTCATTAAAACAAGGACGAGAAAGTTAAGTCCAGTTTCTGGTGTTCTTTCCAAGGATCTTCATTGTGGGTCATGATATCTCTGTCTGAACTGAGTTCTAAGTCATCTCAAAAGTTGGGTTTTGGAGGCCTGAAATGTTTATCTTACTTTTTTTAATGAAATGTTTCTAAAAGCAGATATATAAATAGAAAGGGAAAGAGATGCAGGGGGAGAGGAAGGAGGGAAGGAAGGAAGGAAGGAAGGAAGGAAGGAAGGAAGGAAG